>JAMYIC010000636.1:0-16383 GCA_024112705.1 Microcera coccophila
ATATGAGTGAACCCGGGCATGTCCTCAAAGAAGCCGACAATGTCGTGCAGGCCGCTCAAGATCCGGTGAACGTGAAAGAAGATGGAGTTGTACATCTGCTTCTGGGTTCCCAGCCATTCTCGGATTGACTTTTCTTTGCTACACAAACCAAACAAACTCAAATGCGCCACATCCGTGTTCTTTTTGAAAGGAGCAAGCATGTGACAGAGTCACCCACCACACCCATATTTCTTACCCAGAATCTGTCCGCCCTACCCACAAAGTAAAGAAATGAAATCGTAGACTTGGACACAAATCTTAGACGGAAGGGCGTCATACCCGAAGAATAGAGCATGAGTTTTGGATAAACGGTTGGATTCATTTCCACGGCTTGGACTGAATAGCTAGCAAATGGCGATGTTGATGTATAATGAAAATCTAGTGATATCATCGATCATAATTCATGTCTATTGTGACATGTGTGCGGTGGATATGCGCTGTGTGAGTGCAAGTGTAAGTGTCATGCGTGAGCGACTGTCAATTACAACTGATGATGTATGTACGAGTACTCTGAAACGCTTATTAGAAATCTTGAGCGTATCGAAACTAGTTAAACCCCCATTTTTTTCAATCTTGTTTCCGTCGTTCCTTCATTTACTCGTTACTCATAAGAGATAGCCATGTCACCTATGCTGTTCCGCTTCACACCTTATTGTTGGTGCTGTACATCAAACACGGATAATTTGCCTGGATGGTATGCAAAGAAAATAAGCTCCACGAGCAAGGGCTTTCATGAGGACCGTGTTTTGCTTCAACAGTAAGTTCTTCCATGGTTGCGTATAGCCGACCAACAAGTCGCGATCAGTGACAATGAAACGACAGCAGCAGCTCAGGTTTCAGGGAGATATGAGTTTGAGGGTCGTCAGAGCACTTAGACCTGGCGGCATCTGCCATCCATGTTTATGTACGGCCATTTGAAACGAGGATAGCGCGTCTCCAAAATAGTAGTCGTCAATTCGACCGGGCGTCGTGTCAGTGAGCCGTGCAGGGGGGTCCATATCGCAGAGGTTGAGCCGAACCTCGATAAAGACCTTCTCCATCGACATGACAGGACTCCAACCGGAGTTGGTGAGAAGCTCAGAGCAGACGGCCCCCCCGGCCGTGATGTGACCGCCCCCGCCAGCCATAAAGGGTATGAACCGTGGGCGAATAACGCGGACAAATGGTGGAGTCATCGGGAAGGCTTCGCTGAACCGAACTTCAAGAACAATGCTGGTGCAGCCGAGACGCTTCATGTCTTTGGCTAAAGGCAAAGCCTCATCAAAGCTATGGATCTCGACGATCCACTGAAAGAGATTCGTGAGTTTGTCAAAGTCTATGTACCAGCCTAATTCGGCAAGGTTGCTCGTACTTTGGATCTTTTGCAGCTCTTTGATTTGTCGGTTGAGTGCCTTAAGGGCAGCCGGAGATGATGCCCAAGTTGGCTCGCAGAGACGAGGAAGGGTTTCTTGGTTAAGACTCCCAGGTTCAAAACTTGTCACTGACTGAGCAGTGGATTCCGGTTCTCGAGCCGTGATAGGTTGCTTCGTCGGCCTACTGTTCTGGTTATCCGGTGAATGCAGTCGCTTCCGCTCCAACGGTTCTTGAACATCCGTATCGCTCAAATCCCGAATTATCATAACAAGGTCATCCTCCGAGCTCTCGCTCGTATCATCCTTTATGTCAAATCCGTCGCCTCTCGATACTAGATCATCATCCTCCTTGGTATCAGCAATGGTAGGTAGTAGCGCCTGTCGGCGCTTCGCTGTGATCGCTGAACTTGGGATTTGGATGTGCGTTTGCTTCTCTCCTATCAGATTCCGGTGTGGGTCTTGTTGAATGTATCCTTGGAAGGGTTGAGTCAAGGGCTCTGGCCAAGATTTCGTTTTTTTTGCCTCCCAAGAAGGGCCTACGCGAGCAAAGAGATATCGGCATTGGATCCATTCGACTTGATTGATAACGTAGTAAGGGCTCGCTGAAACAAATTGGTGGGGCTTGTTAATAATTTCACAAACGCTTATGGCTCCTTCTGTGCCGAAGGCTGAGTTTTGCCAAGAAATACCCTAACGCAATCAAAACGTCAGTAGAAGTCATCGAATCGTAGAGCCGATGGGGCTCTGCCAGAAAGGAGAATGAGGATGCTGACATACCAAGGATTTATCTATAGGGGAGTTGTGATAGGATCTCGAGTATGCTAGACTGGGGTTCAAGGCGTTACTGAAGTATACCCCATCTCCGAAGAAACGGCCGTTTTGCTTTGTTTGAAAGTCAAGACCGACTCGAATGATGCTATGCCAGTTCTCGAAAGAGCTTCCATGCCAGGCAAATATACTCGGGTAAGGGTGCTGGCCGCCGTGTTCGTTGTTCAAGATGTCCAGCTGTTGTTGAAACATCATCTCCTTCTCGGGCGATCCTTGCACAAAGCGGAACTGCATCCAGCCTGGACCCAGTCCATCGACGACATTTCCGGTTGTTTTGGCCTTCAAAGATGACTCGAGTTCAGCTCGGGTCGGAACTAGACCTTCTTGGACAAGAAAAGAACGGTTCGAGGCCACGATCCAATTCAGGAGCGCCAAGCCTGAAGGACCTATCCTTTCCCAAGATAACAAACGGCGCCCAGGATGTTCCACCAGCCAGTTTCTCATATCAGACACCGGCGGGATTGTGTTGGTTATGTTCGCTAGGGCCATGCTCTGATGCCCGGGGTCAAGTTTGTCAAAATCCTGGCTGCTCATGAAGGCAAGCATCTTTACCCAGCCGTCCTTTTGCTCCAGAACTGGTGAATTTAGGGGGAAAATATCGCTAGGCTGTACATTAGCCGGCGTCGTGGGGGTCACCAAAATCCTGAAGGTGAACGAGGTGCTTCGGCTGTCTTCGACTATACATTGATGGCGTTTGTAATCTATATTAATGTTAGCGTCCAGGAGTTACGCAGGGCAGAGACCTTTAGTTGAAGATAGACGTACTCCCGGAAATGATTGATTCGGGCGGGTCCGGGTAGGGGCTTTGATCACTAAGTATTATCAAGTCACTCTCTTCGAAAGTGTTGAACAAATCATCGTTCAAGAGCCTTGCAGTTCTTGACGCGAAGCACACTTCGACTTCTTGATGTGAAGATAGGTCATGTTTGTCTCCCAAGCGAGGAACTGTTAAGCCGAGACCACGGGGAAACTCACGAAGACCTTGGCAAGCGGCAGCAGTGTAGAAGAAACAGATCAAAAGATCTACGACGTGAGGGTTGTTGATGATCTCGTATTCGATACTCTGCCCAAAGCCAAGCAACAAGAATTGGTAAAGACACAACGGATCATCGCAGACGTATGGTTTGACGGCTTCAAAAGCCGACTTTGCCTTTTGGTGGCAGATCATGCAGTATTGATTGCATCGCACCAACCTCTTAAGGCCAAACTCCATGGCTACGAGAGGTATACTGAAGTTTTCGACTTGGTCCAGGGCGTGATCATGCTGAAGGCAGTCTGGTATCTGTTGATCTTCGGAGGCTCCATCGTCCTTCTTAGTGGGAGAAGTTGCGTCCTCGGAAGTTGGAGCGAATTGTGAGCAATGATTAGCCCGAGTACGATTGAACTTGATGGTTTGTGCTTGGTCCCACGAAACGCCAAGGCTTCTTCTGATGCTGAGAAGAAGTGGCAGCTCTTGATTTAGCAATGGGTTCAAAGACGCCGACGTGTGTATAAACTCGAAAGCGTCTTCTTCGAACGCCTTCTGGGGTTTCAGCTCGTCTTCGTTGTGTTTCTTGGACCCTTTTTTTGCCGGGGTTTGAAAAGCCCAGAAGGCGCTGTCTGCTGATGGTTTCGTTTTGGTACATTTTCCAAACCTGAACTCAATAATGACCTGATCGGAAGGAAGGTCGAGGAACTCCGATACACAAGGGTATCCGATGGACAGTCTAATCAGGAGGACAGCGTAGTTGGAGGATCTGAGTCCCCATGCCTCCAGTGCCTCTTCCGGGATGCCTAGCTTAGAAACACGAACGGCCAATGAGTAGATTCGGCTGCCTGCATTTGTAGATAAGATTCCAACTCTGTAGCCAGCAGTCCTTGCTGCGACCAAGTCTTGTTTTAGACGACTCAAGGCCTCGTGGCGCCAGCCATCAAAAAGCGAGTGTTGCTCCCCTCTTGGTGGCGGATCAAGCGTGACCGAGTCTTGGTCTATGTCTTCAGCCTCTAGATAGAGTTCTTCTTCGGATCCTGAGTAGTCATATATCTCATCTTCGTCGCCTGTAGATGGAGCGCTTTCTGGTTCGAGGAGGTTGTTCTTTAGCCTGGCCGTCAGTTTCTTTGAGACAGTTTGAACGAGGGCTGCCACTTCTTTGCCCTCTACAGTGGTAGCAAGCTCTTGAATAAAGAGTTCCAACTCCTTTCCGGCGTTCTCCGTGGCAGTGAATATCAGGAAGCCGGAAGAGCGTGGATAGGAGTCGATATCTAGTTGTTGTCAGCACTTCATCCGAGGATTGAGGATGGGGACACCTGACCAGTTGCCAAAGCCCGAATTTCAATCGTCATTTCTGCCTCCAATGCATACGTAAAAACGATCTCCCCTTCTGAGTCGCCGATATGTATGTTTGATGCATTTTCGAAGGCTGCGGCGCTTGCTGCGGCGATATCATCCTTGAACTTTTTGAGACCCATGGTCGCGGGGGTCTGTTGGTTTCGCTGTCCGATTCAATGCAGAGACGGTGGTGATCTGGAAAGTACGATTTGGATCTCAGCATGAACTCAAGATGCCTTCCAACGATCGGTTGTTGAGTTAAGTTAAGCTTGAGAGACAGATACTAACATCTTTGAACATGTATTCAATGATCTTCGTAGGGGAGGTTGGTCTCAATGCCCTTGAAGGCGGGGGATAACCCTTAAAAGAAAAGGTTACGCAAAGTTTCGTGGTAGTAGGCGGTGTTGAAGATGACAAGCATAGCAAAGCATCCGAGAGTGGTGAGTCAAACGAGCGGGGGAAGATGGGATGACGAGGATAATCGAAGGTGTCGTGACGAGGCTTAAGGGATCCTGGAGTGGCGGATCATCGATACAATCTTAAAAAAGTTATCCTCTGTGGACGCGCCGCTGTCTAAGGCAGAAACCTAGGAACCGAACGAGGCGCCGTCATTGATGCCTATAAACCGTTGCTCGCCATCAAAAGTCACGCAGGCGTAAGGGAAAGATCGCGTCAGTAAATCACGACCCAGAAAGTACCTTCACAGCGATTCCTATTAGGCTTGATGCGTATGCGTTTAGGCTTGTTTGGATATCGGGAGTACGGGTATGTACACCCTGGATGGCGGATAAGTTTGCTGGTAAGGAACGCTAGATGAACGAGAGCTGTTGTAGTTCGTACTTTGGAAAGCATAGGTAAGTTGGAGCCGAGAGGTTGTGCAAGGCAGACGTCGCTCTGTTGTCGGCTGAGACCCCCCCGCGTCCATCGGCTCTCCAGCCAAGCTGCCAATCAGGAGTTGTTTGTGAACCACTTCAGGATTAGTGAATGGCTAGGGGACCGCGAACCGATGGTCTAGGGGTGATCCCGCCTAAGCCCGCTGTCTGCTAAATCTAATTCATCTAGCGACGACCGCCGGATCTATAGCTAAACTAAGGTTGTATTCGAAAGCTTCGCTCCATGCCTCCCTGGCCTACTACCCTACGGATATATGGTCTCCATTTCCGGGGATTTTCCAGTCTTTCCCTGCACTTGACAGAATGCGAGATCCATCTCTGGAGCTTCTTTTGTGCTGATCCCAGTCTCCCCTTGTTAATGATTATGTAACCGTAAGCCTATGGCCATACATATAGGTACCTGCGAAGTAGCTAAGGTACTTATTAGTAGGGTAAGGGTCCCGGAAAAGGAGTGCCGCCAAGCTCCATTTTACACGTCACGTCCTGCATCAACAGCGTCTCAGACTGTTACTGTATCAACATGACTTGACATATTCTCATCAAAGCGGCGCTCTCATGACGCTGGCTCTCCCACTTTTGGACACTCATTCACCTTCGTCACTTCGCGCGCATACGAATATAGTCGTCATCCCCTGACCCAAGATGCCTAGGCAGCACACTCTCTTTGGCAGGCCCATCCCTCGCTTCACCACGCGTCGACTCACGCTTCTTCTCTTTGCCGTCTCTCTCTTTGCCTTCGTTGCCATATTGACTCTCCCTTCTTCAATCCCGTCGTCTCCTAGCCTATCCATCAACCGCGACCGTAAATACTCAGTAACCGACATCGGCGATTCTTTCTCAAATAACATCCTTCGTCCCTTTCGCCAACCGTCACGCCCGCCGCCACGACAAAAGAACGATTCGTATCGGGGCTCTTCTTGGTGGGCCGACTGGAAGTGGCTTTCGGTGCCCTTTTCCAGCACCTTGACGCTTGACGAAGATCGGGCTTTGCTGCCACCGCTTCAAGCTCGACCAGTGATATACTGTTACTATGACGCTACACTCAAGAAGCCGAAGGAGGAGAAAGATGCTGAGAGCGATCTACTCTTGACATGGAGACGAGCATGGTGGTCTCAAGGCTTTCGACCCGTGATTCTCAGCGCCTCTGACGCTGTAAATAATCCCAAGTACGAGGAACTGCAGCGTATGAAGATGGACAAGAACCTCGAGGCCGACTTGATGCGATGGCTCGCCTGGGAGTCAATGGGTGGCGGATTACTCTCAGAGTATGTTCTGTTGCCAATGGGCGTTAGTGATGACCCGTTGCTCAAATACCTTCGACGGGGAGAGTATCCTCGTCTGACACGATGGAACGGGCTCGACAATGGACTGATGGTTGGCATGAAAGAGGACATTGACCGGGCGATTCGCGCCCTCATGAACCCAGAAGATCTAATGGCCTACAAGAGTGTGGCGGCGTCAGTTCCGAGAGACTTCATCAAAGTCGACAAAACATCCAAAGGCGTAGCATATTACAGCCCCGAAGTTGTAGAGAAACATTATGCCGAGGTTGAAAAGCACATCACCAACGACAAGGCTAAAGGCCTCGGATCCTTGAACCGGCTCATAAACTCCCACTTGCAGCTCGCCTGGCGAAGCCGCTTTCCCAAGGGTATCGAGGTCCTGAAGCCCCTGCCCGAACACACGACCGCCATGGTGAACCACGCAGTTTCCCTTGCACACGCGCTCGCCTCCTGTCCAGACACCCCCATGCCCTCCTCCTGTCCGCCGCAACTCTGGAGGTGCAAGCCTTGCACCGTCGATAGCCTTTCCATGAAGATCACCACGCCCTCACGTTACCGTAATTCTTCCCGCGCCTACACCATCGGAACGGTCCCGCACCCCTGGACCTTGGCTTCTATGCACCAGCTTCGCGAGTCACTCAACATTACCTGGATTCGCCGGGAGTCCACTCGCGATATGTGGCTTGCTGCTGTCATGCAGGATCTCCTGGGGACCGAGGTTTCCGGTGATCGCCGCGTCATGCGATTCAAACAAGCGGTGGCGGACCAACATGGTTCTGACCATGCACTGTGGCTCACAGCCGAGGCTGAGGTACCTAATGATCTGGACTGGCATTTCGGCTTCGCTGTACCGAAGCAACCCGGCACAAAACCAAAAGCTGTCAGCAAGGAAAAGGATAAGGGAGCAAAGGGCGAGGACAGAGAGCATCAAAAAAACAAGCTGTCTCCGGAAGATGCCATGGAACGGGACGCTGTCCTCCTTGATCGTGCGAAGAGGGTAGTCGCCCTTACCAAGGCTACCGCCGAGACCCGACTCCGCGCATCACTCGAAGCATGGAATCTTGCGGACATGGAGGCATGGAAATTCGCTCGCGCATATCTCACCCGCCGGAGCATGGAGCGTGAGCAATGGGAGAAGGATGAGGCCAAGTACACTCGCGGCGCAGGCTCAGAAAAGGGGCGCAGTGCATGGAGTCGATGGGGGGATTCGAAAGAGGACTAAGATGCCCATGTACGATTGAGATGACCGGATCTGTCACCGACACTCTCCGTTTGCTTATTAGCGCTTTCTTTTTAATCTTGGGTGGATGCTGGCGTTTATCTCAGTTTCCGGAGTCAACGTTGACGGGTCGCTTACAAGATCCCAATTTGGGATTGTCATTGATGCTGGGCATCCTGCGAGAGTAGAGTAGGAAAACTCGAAAAGAATTTAAGGTTGCGTTGAATCACGTACGTGAGCATATCGTCAACTTCACCCACATCAAGCTTTGAATTTGTTGCCCTAAAGGGAAACTAATAAAGCTATCTACCCCTGACGCCTCGTACCCAAACCGCAACAACACCACTTCCACTGCCGCTTAGACAGGAGAGTCTAAACCGCGCCCCCTTCAGACGCGGATAGTATCGCCGCCCATCTCTCCGCTGAGCTCCCGGGAAGTAGGGCCACGACGGTCTGCTCCAGAGAGTTTTGCTTGCAGACCGTTGGCAACAGACCCGTTGGCGCCATTAGTACGGCCGTGGCTGCCCTGGTAAGTCTGGAGAGCTAGGCGAGCTGCGTCAACGACCTTTTGGGCATGAGCCACGGCATCGCGGAGGGCCTCGGCCGTGGGGTCACTGGTGGATAGGTTCAGGAGGCCGCGCTCCTGTTCTTCGCGGAGCTCAATGATGTGGCCGTTCAGCCAGATGCCCTGGAGCTGCTCCTTGGACATGTCCTTGGCACCACTGATACGACCGCGACAAGTGGGTTTGCCGCAGAGGCAATCGAATGGCTGAGCCATGTACCATTCGGTAGAGGGATAGAAGAACTGATGTTCTGGTCAGTCCACTATGCCTGATATAGGAGAATCGAGACGGTCTGCGTCAACAGTCGGAAGAGTGCTCACAGTGAGTTCATCACCAGGCTTCAGCCCGTTTGGTCCAACCAGGATGTTGAAGTTGCCGACATCAAAGATCTGCGCCGAAGTTTAGCAAAGGCTCAAGTCTAACCACCCACACGGCGGGATCCATGCTACCCCCAAGACTCAACTAACGAGAGACGGCTCGCAAGAGTGGTTGATGTACAACAAGTCGCTGTTTAGGTTCAGGTGACTATTCTTGCCCATCTGAACGGTAGCGTAGGTAGGATCGTCGGCAGAAGTGCACGGCGGGAAAGACAACTTGGCGAAGACGGAGTAAGGGGGGAGCGTCACGCGAGACAGGCTCTTGGAGGTGAATTCGGCCTCGTTGACGACGACCTCCTGAACGTGAGGGTGGGAAGGCTGGTGCCAGTGTGGGGTGAGGGGAGCCATCGCAGTACTAGTGGTGGAATTGAAAGCTAGAGGAGAAGACGGGCGAGGCAATTGAAGCTGTGGAAGAGCACCAGGAGGAGGTGGGGAGGGAGTTTTTGAAATTTTGGCGAGCAGCGTTGGCGAGAGCTTTTGTTGACAGGTGAAAGAAAAGAGACGACCAAGATTGGCGCCTTCATGTGCTTTTATTACTTGACATCTGTGCCTTGTGTGCCTCTCCAGCAACATTAGTCTCTCCGCCAGACCGATAAGTGGAACTTGGGCTTGCACCACCGGGGACAGTACAGCACGTTAGTTGAAGAGTGAGGTATTTTAATGGGGCAAAGCATCCATTGCATGGTCTCTACAGCGGCCCCCTCAGGTTCTACAGCTTCTAGACCTCACATACCTCATACAGCTCCCCCTGGGCTGCCACGACAAGGAATGATCGACCCGTGATGGCGGGGCACCAATGGCGGGGCACAGCTCGGTCAAGCTCGAGGCCATGACGGCACCCACTCACCGGTAAACCCCTATCATGACGAGCCTATCAGCGGCCCGTGTGTAACCAAAGTCGGTAAAGACAGCGATGGCGCAGGCTTGTCCCTCCTCATCGACTGAAACGCCACCAGGGCCCAGGGCCCAGGGGGAGGGGAGCGGGAAGGGAGGGGAGGGGAGGGGAGGGCAGGGTAACGGGGGACTGCGCAACTCGACTGGATGTATGTTAAACCGCGCAAATGGCCCAACGCCAACGGTTGATTTCCCTCCAGCCGAGGAACCCACCTTAAGCTCATGGAGAAATGTGGGTTTTCCATTGCGGAGCTCTGTCGAGTGTCGACGTCACTTGGTGGTTGAGAAGCGTCGAGAAGTATCCATGTGGAGATGGAGTTGCCGCCATCGAGTGCAAAGGCGAAGCGCTGATCTTTCACCCGCGTCGATTTAGCAACCGGCCGCATCTCAACTCTCTCTGTTTGAAGTGAAGTAACCCATTTTTTTCATCTATGGTCCTGCCGCAACCCCTGACATGACTGAGTGATTGCCTTGGATCTAGTGGCGCTGAACCCTCCTCGAATGATCCTCGCCCAGCCTCCGTTCTTTTTGCGTCTGCCTTGTTCAAATTCCTGGTTCTGACTTGAGCTTGTTGACAGCCAGTTACCCCAACGCCACGCTCTTGTCCTTGCAGGGGATCTTGACGCCGGCCAATGGACAACTGCCAAGGAGCAAAACAAGTTGGCAAATGGCCCCCCACGCCCCTCAGGCTTTTTATGGCCATCTGTATCATGTACCATCCATATATCGATCATTGGGGCGTTGTTCGACTCGTGTCAGCGGGGGGTGACAAGGTCCATCTCTCAGAGTCCTGGCAGTCCAATTGTTAGTCTCATGTTTCGCCCTGAGCAACGCCCGCATTAACATCGAGACGGCTCTGAATATGGATATCAGGGGCGCATTACCTGCTATCACAAACGGACCGAGCCCAAAGTTGCTTGTTTCGATGCACTCGGGACAGGGTATGCTTTGAAAGGAATCGTCCTATGAACTAGTCCATTTGACTAAAATTTCCTTCCAATTTATTCTCGGACGATGTCGCAGTGGTGTGTTGGAAGCATGTGCTCGGTGCTTGCGACTTAGGCCAAGGACCTTGAGACGACCGTATCGGTCGAAGTATCGGTCGAGATATCGCCATTAGAGATCGGAGAGTTATGCCACTCAGAGAGAGGTTAGGATTTTTTCCACCGTCCGTGATTAGAGATTTGGCCATCGAGCTCCATGATACGATGCTTTGGCGCAAGCTAAAGACTCTGCGAGGCTCAGGGCTGGGGTGCGAGCATCGTACTTTCATCGTTCCGGGCTGGTCATAGATGCGTTTGCCATTGAAACTTTGAGAAACTGAAAGACGACACTGGAGGGTTGAAATCGGCCAAGTTAAGTAGGAGATTTATCCAGTCGTTTAGAGTTGCTGCTGGAAATAGGCGAGGCTCTGTTCCCAAGGTAGTCTTCACGCATTGATCGTGCTTGCCCGTGTGAATACGAACGTATATTTCTAAATATGGACTCAGAGTAGGAGGCCAAACTCTCTGATCAATAGTTCGCGAGTCAAGACTGACAATCCGATATGTGCCCAAGCCTCTCGATTAAATTTACCAGCCAACGTCCGTCGTGATGTTACACTAATAAGAAGCGTTTGGATTTCGGGTTTCGTTTTTTTTTTTTTTTTTTTTTTTCATTTTTGTCCCGGTGACTGGGGTCATCTCTCTCAATTGCTAGTCTAGGTCGTTGGACATTTGCTATTGTCTTGTCCAACCCAACGGTCACGATGTTTCAGGTCTTCGGCACCACCCAACTCGGTGTTTACTGTTCAATAGAGATGGAGGTATTTCCAATCCCGTTTTCCGGCGTGAAAATCTTGTATGGAGACGGACCATTACCCCCGTTAAAGGTCGTCTGGAAACCCCCGATGAGGGAGAGTAGCGTTGTTCGTTTTTTAGTTCACCCCCGGGTCAGCGTTAACGGTTATCCAAGAGAGTAAGTGTCCGTTGATAGAGTTTCTTAATTGATTTACCTGGCATTCGTCAACATCGTTAGTTGTGATGCCGATGGTCTATGTTTTGGGGCGTCACGATTGCCAACTCACATGAAGAAGGACAACGGTCCTGCACTTCGTCATTTACTATATCTCCAGTCGTTAAATTTTATGAGGCACTCTTTATACGCAGACTTACTGCTATGTTTGTCTCGGGTCAATCTCTATCATCGAGTCAACGCCATTGCTAGTCCTTCCTTCACTCCCTAACCCCCTGTCCACCACCCCGGGCACCCCCTTCGACCGCAACACTGGCCGATAAGTCCTTCAACGTAACTGTCAATCACACACTGGCAGCTGTAGCTGAAGATATCTCACTTAGAAGACCCACTCCAGAGCTGCTGAGGTCTGTCACGGCGAGGGTATTCACATTCTCTCCTCTCTTCATCCTCACTCTCCTCACCCACACGTTCCAACACCAAAATCTCCTTACCACCAACATTCATCCACTCCAAGGACTCTAAAACGTTTGTCAACCGTGTCACCTACATCGGAAGATCACTATCGTCAACCTCATCTATCGTGCGCAAGCGTCGGTGATACTCTCGCTTGTCACGACTCCATCTCCATCCACGGTGGGGAGCAGCTTCCTCAGCACCACCTGCACTGCTGCAGCAGTGTTCCAGGACGCCAGGGACGCTCTTGCCTTCTGTTGAAACTCCAAACGACCATACCATTGTCATTTTTTGTCATTTTTTCCCCTTCCTATTTCTCCTTTTCTTTGTTCTTCTAACAACACTGCTTTCATCTTGGCCTTTCGACACGGCCAAATCTGTCACCAACGCCGACTTACCCCTTTGTTTTCCCCTCTGGCACTAGCTGCCGCTCTCGTTTTGGTTGGAGGCCTGACAAAGGCTTTGTATGCATACTTTGCCGGTTACTGACTGCTCCCCGACACCTGGTCAGTAAGTCCTCTCTCATTATTTACACCTCTGCTTCACTGTTTCACTGCTTCACTGCTTCACTGCTTCGCTTATTGCTGGAACATCACTTGCACCCCCACGCAAGAGTCCTAGTCATCCTTCAGTTTGTCTTCACCCGCATTCACTAGATCGAGCATGCGTTCCCAATCCTCTCCATCTCCTCATCATCCTGTCTGGAGCCACCAACGACTTCAACCGTTATGTTTTCTCGGCATGATCCAACAGAGTCTAGATCTTGAGTCCGTTCTGTTCTCTTGGGTTCAACTAGCTTTCTTCAGCGCCTCAGCTTGATTCTTTTAGACGCCATAAGCAACATCACGATTCCTTACGCATCTTAATCCGGCACGCAACATGGTTTTGACACCCGCCAAGCGATCGAAACGCCTCATCCAGGCCCTTTCGAACTCTCAGGGTGGCGACAAGTTCCTGGCACCATCAGTTACCCCTTTGATTAGATATACTTTGCTGTATAAATCTCAGCGCTGTGTGCAAGTTTTTGTTGATCTCGAAGCAGCACTCTACGTCGAAGTCGATGGCCTTATTTTGCAAGAATTACCCAGCTTTCTTCGATCGCAGCTAGAAGCACAAAACATCACTGACAATGACAATGATAGTCTTTGGGCGCGTATCACACCGCTTCTGCACTTTGTTCAAACCCATCTGCGAATTTTCGATCCATCTCGTGGCCATCCCACGCTGTTTCGTTGGTACTGCGAAGAAAGACATCGCTCATTCTTTCTCTTCGCATTTCTCGAGGTCAAGATGGTTTCCCAAGCTTACACTGCTTTCGAGCTACTGAATTTGCGTGATATTCCCCTCGGAGTCACCGTCCTCAGACGACTCTATGAGAAGCTCAAAAGGGACAGCGACCTAAGTAAGTGCCACGCTCGACTTCTATCGGCCAAACTGACAACGAGGACAGAGGAAATTATTCGTGTCCCTGAGCGAGCTCTTTCCCTCATTGCCGAGGAGAGCCGAACCGCGTGCGCGCGATCTGAGGACACCGTCATCTCTCAACGAGCTTCTACCCGCCAACTTGACGGCACTGACTCTGAATGGAAATATCTTGGCCGAACCGACTCCGAAAACACGGAAATCATCCCCATCTCTGCCCCAACAGGCCTTGATGCGCAAAAGGACGAAGGCTTTCAGAGATTCTACAAGGCCGTCGTGTCTCCTACTCATGTTCGAGTCACTGCTGGAGGTCGTATTGTGCCCAATACCAGAGGATCCTCATCTCCTACAGCTAAATGGACCAGAGACAGAATACCCGGAGAGAGCGCGTCCGCAAGTCGTCCTCAGAGTATTGGCCTGCCCGAGTCCGTTCCTTATCCGGTTGCCCCAAATCACTTTGGCGGTTATAATCCCATGGTTCCGGGGTTTACTCCAGGAATGACTTCTGGCATGGCCCCCGGACCGGCTCAATTTCCGCTCATGAGCTTTCCACTGGGTTACAACATGAACGGTGGATACGTTGTGCCTCCTGCTGCTTTCAACCAGGCTCCTAGATCTGTCACTGATCAGGTTAATCCACAGCTGGCTGGTGGAAGGCCGGCTGAATTTGGCATTGCAGAACCCCAACGACCCTTTCAGATTTCTCCTCCAGACCAGTTTGATCATTCGCGTCCGTTCTACTACGCTCACAACGGCCAATTGGTGATGCCTTCAGGTCCCCAGTTCTATCACTACGGTATCATGCCTCCTCATGCTTTTACGGCGGCTACGATGAACGGGCCGGTGATGGTTCCTCAAGGCGGCCCCTTCAATCCCATGGCCTCTCAAGTTGCTCCACAGCAGGGTCAGCCTGCCCCGGCTCCTGCTCGGGTAAGTCAAAACACCTCTGCTGCTATGCCTGCAACGGTGTCTCCATCAAAGCCACCAAGATCTTCAATCTGCCCAAGTGAAATCACCAAAAAGCAGATTGAGAATCTTCGTGGAAACTTGAAGTACCTCGAGGATCAGCTGCAGTACAACAGACATCAGATTGATGAAAGAGCCACCGAGATTCAAGTCCAAGAGAACCGGCAGCAAATACAAACTTTCGAGAGAATTTATGAGGATCAAATCGCTTCGGAGAGAGACCAGCACTCCAGGGCTGAGAGCCTCAACACTGGAACTTTGACGCCGACTATAGCCTTGCAAGGTGAACCACCGTCAAACACTCCGGCACCTAGCGATACTGAATCCAGCTTGCCGGCACCTAAGGCGCCTGTCGCCCACGACGAGAAGTCTCACTTGTCAACCAGCAGGAGCAAAGTTGGCAAGACGGCGGCTTCGTCCCGAGCTACTGCTGGTCTCAACTCGAGCAAGTCGGTTTCGGCATTTCCTACCGTGAAACTCCCCACTAGGATGCAAGATGAGAAACCGGAGCGTTTGAGAAAAGTTTCCAGTCTTCCAATGAAGGCCGCATTGGCTGCACCCTTTCAGCCCCGTCAGCAGGCGGACACATCAATCTTCTGTACGAGAAACTCTTCCGTTACCTCCAGCGGCGAGACAGACTTCCCTCCTGCAACCGAGACCTCTATTCCAAAACGAGGCTCAGAGTGGAAGGCCTTCTTCAAGAATGCTCGTCCACCCACTTTGCCTGACGCTCCTTATCTCGTCGGTAAGCTTCCATACGGAGTTGGAGCGGAAACCGCCAGAGACACGGACTACATCTACAGCCGGGAGTTGACTGAAGATGAGCTTCGTGCCCGTCATATGTATTGGGGGAAGACACCTCGCCATCTCCAGAGAGGTCTTCCTAAGTTTGATGGCAAGGACTTCTATCCTCCGTCTCCGATCAAGGGAAGATCCACGGATGCATCGTCCATCAGCTCTCAAGTCCTCAATCACCAAAGTCTTGGTGAGCATATGGGCTCCAACGTTGAAACGGGACTTACGAAGATTGCACATGACCCGTTTCAATCCATGGCGGAATCTGGCTCGGCTCATCTTCGAGACCGCTTTGGAAACATCACACAGTCAGAGTCTCTACCAAGGGCTGATCAGACCATGGCTGATGTTCTTTCTAATGTTCCTCGTCCAGGATCTTGTGTTTCTCAAGTCAACCCCAGCTACCAGGGTTTTCGAAAGGCGCTTGATAAAAAATCCCCAGCTTCATCCGACGGCTCCAACAGCAAATCGTCTTCGGACGAAGGGGATGACGATAAGAACCTGATTTTCAAGGGTCGTCAAGCCATGACCCGTGCCATGTAAGAGATCACGAATCGAACTCAGTGCTATGTGTAACATCCTAACCCTCTACAGTGACCGAACACAGACTGGCGGTTGGCAGAACTTGCTAAAGAATGGAAAGCCGAGTGCCAACGCAGCTCCAGGCAAGGTCTCTCCCATGACGGCGCAAGGCGTCCTTCCAAACTATGCCGGTCATGCTACCGCCTCTCTCACTCCGACCATCGCTAACACAAATTCCGCTCGTGTTCCCAATGCGAAACTCGGCGAGGCAAATGATGTTCGATCGGTTCATTCCAGTGCAGAGAAACGAGGAGAGAACCGACCCCCCGCAGGTACCGTTGACGAATCGTTCCGCGGCGCCAGCCTTCATGGCAACAGTCATCGCGGCCTAACCTCTCGTTGAACCCCACGCTCCTCCTCCAGGCGCAGCAGTATTCGATTTTGCTTCATAACTACAAGTTGTATAAATACGGCCATGCAATGATCAGTTAGCCCCAGTGTTTTTTTTTTTTT
>JAMYIC010000637.1:0-14028 GCA_024112705.1 Microcera coccophila
AAAAAAAAAAAAAAAAGAAAATAAGATGGGGGAGAACAATTTTGGCCTTCGGGCCACGGGTGAGTTTCGTTCCGGTAAAGTCCACCTTACTAAGATTCGTCACTATACTTGCCGCCCTGAATCGTGAACAACCTTGACAACCACCACCACCACTGACCAAACACCACCACCACCACCACCAACAACGACCGGGCGCGGGAAGACGGGTTAGGATTAACTTCCCGAGTCCCCTCGCCTTGCCTTGCCTTGTCTTGTCTTGTCTTGTCTTGTCTTGTCTTGCCTTGCCTTGCCTTGCCTTGCCTTGCCTTGCCTTGCCAACACACACGCATACCCTCGATTCAACAAAAATTGTCCAAAGTTTGCATTCTTGTTGAGTCGAGTTGATTTGCACCGGGTGCCGGTAATGCACACCCGCGGGTCCCCTTTTTCCTCCTCGCCATGCGTATCCCCCATCCCCCTTGGCCGTCTTCTGACATATCCGCAACCCTGATTTCTTGCATATGATAACATTACGCGCCCACATCCATGCTTTGCTGCTTATGCATGTCATCGTGGGGCCTATTCGCGGGGAAACTAAAACTACCCTCAATCGCTTCGACGGCCTCTCGGCTGTCCGCTGACGTTTCGCAACCGCATAACATCCCTGACCTCACTGGTGTGAATGCTTTCGTTGGGCGCCAGGGGTAGGAGAAGGAGGGGTAGGAGAAGGAGGAGGAGGGGGAGGAGGAGGACGGTGGTTGGTGGTCCTTGGCTAGGACCTCGCTATCCATTGCCACTAATGTATGACTGGATGTTATGCAGATGTGTGTGTTGGACGCGAGATAAGGGAAGAGTCAGGGGGAGCCATCTCTCGGCACTCGTCGTCGATGACACACGCACATCACCATGCGCATCAACAACCTAGCCGCCCCTCCTCTAATCACCCCCTGCAACATCCTGCTCGACCCCCCTTCCGACGTCTTGCAGATGGCCTGTTGGGGCCATTCGGTATGCTAGAGTTTCCCGCACTTTGCGTGGAGCACCACGTCGACGCGGGCCTTTACGAGGCCCTCGACCTGGAGGAGGCCCTCGACCTGGAGGAGACCCTCGCCTAGAGGAGGCCATCGACCTGGGGGAGGCCCTCGAATTGGGGAGCCCCTCGACCTAGGAGTGTTGATCTCATGCACCCGCCACACTCTCTCTCTCTCTCTCGTCCCCTGTATCGGAGTTCCGTCAGCGCCCCCCCCCGCCGCCCCCTTACACGAAGGGTGGAGGCCGGGATCTTTGCGATGTTGGACGTGATCAGTTTTGGATCCTACGCGTTGGTTCCGTAACGAAAGGTTGAAAGCTATTGTTGAAGGCTTCCTCAAAGTTTCGGTCTCCTCCGTTAGTGATGGGATGAAACGGATACAATGACTGTTCAAGGCAAAACATGTCGGTACCGGCGGCGAGACTTTCCACCCGTCAATCATCTGAGGAGGGGCAACAACTCCAATGGGGAGCTCTCTCCATGGGGCACCATAATTGGTATTCGGACTTGCCTTGACGTTAGTTACTTGGGCTGTCACGCTGTGATGATCCCATCGTCTCCAGTCTCAGCTCACCCTCTGACGATCGTCATCGTTCAGGGGCGGCATCCGAGTTATAGCTACTGGTCTAACTGTGTAAATCAAGCTCAAACGGTCGATGCTTTTCCCCATCAACCGAGCTTATCCGTGTACCGTTTTTTCTCAAAACAGTCATTGAGGTGCTAACAAAATGAGCGTGCCTTTGCTGCCCTTGGTGACCTACCCAAGGGCGCTCTCGTTCCCCTTTCCACTGCACATTACATTCCGTCGTTAGTTCAATCTTCCATCTTTCCTCGTCAATCTTTCCTTGCCAATCTTCACTCGTAAAATTTCCCTTGCCTCATCTTGCCTTGTCTTGCTTTCCTTCTTATCCCTTCGTTTCTTCGTCTCGTCAGATAGCCGGACGGGTCTGTAACGCGCAGTGCGATTAGAGCCAAGTACATGGGTCAAGTTAAAAAGGTCATCACTTACTCTGATCCAGGTAGCGTTCTAGTCGTCGATGACCATGGCGGTCGGTTGGCCCCCGTCCGGCCCATGCGAGTTGGCATTCTGACCAGCAGGAGCAGGTTGCTGCGGTCGCGGAATGGCGGTAAACTGACCCCTGATCCAAGATCGTAGTTCCATCTGCCGGGCGTACTTTCTCTTAGAAATCATAGCGCCCTCGGTCATCATCTTGAATAGGCCGATGCGAAAATCGCGATACTCGTCTATGCTGCGTAGGCGTTGCGCCTCCCCAAGCCGAATGATGGCTTCCTGCAAGCAGCGCGCTGCCGAGGTCGGGGTCATGTTCGGATCGTTGAGAACTCGGCAAGCTTGCGAAAAGTCGAATTTCGCCAGCTCCAGGTTATGTCCTGACACCATCAAGTCCCTCTCCAGAGCACGCGCATGCGCGATGGAGTGAACCGTCTCCGGTGTGTCGTGCCTCCTGACCACCCCGGAATCGCAGAGTTGCCTCCATAGCTGGACGAGAGTACCCTGTCTCCAATTCGACGTCTGCATCCTCTTGTAGGCTCGAGTCTCGTAGGCGTAGTACTCAACCCACGTCGTGAACTCGTCCTGCTGCATCGGGTCCACGAGAGGCCTAAAAGATGCCAGGGATTCATCGCGGTCGAGGACCTCTCTCGTTTCCTGGATATAGGCAGTAAGGTCTGCTCCATGTTTCCTCCTCTGACGTGTCTGCCAGGTCCTGAAAGATGTCCATCTCGCGCGTTGGAAGCCGAACACGCTCCAATTTTGAGCGTCACCATCCAGAGTTGCTTCCTGCCAAGTGAGCAAGATCCCACGGTAAAGTGCCGGATCTCTGGTCATCGCATCGAGGAGCTCGATGGGAGCCCAGGGTCGACCGCCGGCTCTGGCAATGCTGTGGTAGTTTTCTATTTCTCGATTGAGCCTCTCGGTGCGTTGTTCTTCCCTGCGAGTCATTTCGGCTTGAACCAAGACATGGAGATCAGAGATTTCCTCGGGTGAAATTGGCATGTTTGCAGTCTGCTGAGCCGAGTGCGGTCCCGCATGCTGATGAGAATGTACAGGGTTCGGCGGCACCGCTTGGATGGGCTGGGGTGCATGATTGCTAATGCCATATTAATTCCCACTTCGATCCCCGGAGGAGAGCTGATACTACTCACACATGGTACGTAGCAGCAGGTTGCGATAGGTTCCTCGCGTTCTGAGCGTGAACAGCAGCATTGCTGCGCCTCGTGTTAGTGGTAAACTTCATGCAAGAATGTGTGCCCAGTTGCTGACGAACCTAAAGTAGTTTTGCTCGGGTTCCGGCTGCCCGTGGTGAACAGGCCCAACTTGAGGCTGCCCGTGGTGGACATGCCCAACTTGAGGCTGCCCGTGGTGGACATGCCCAACTTGAGGCTGCTGCCAAAAGCCATGAACATGGACAGGAGCGTTGCTACATCCAATGTCAGTAATCTCTTTACGCCGCAGTGATTCTTGGCTGTCAACATACCTCGAGCTTTGTCCAAATTGATTCAACTGCTCACCATGGAAACATCCATGAACATGGCTATCTCTGATGTCAGTAATCTCATTGCGCAGCAGTGTGTAATTGGGCTTCAACAAACCACCAGATTTGCCCAGGATGAAACTGCCCAGAGGAAAAGTCCCGTTGAGGATTACGGACGTAGGGGGGAGGAGGGCTAAGCCAGATTTTAGTCCTCTCGATATGCGACGAAGGCTCCCAGTCGCTGACATACCTTCCGTTTCGTTCAGGATCAGGGAGTCCTGGAGGGTGCTCGTGAGGGTGCCCGTGACAGTGCTCGTGAGGGTGCCCGTGACAGTGCCCGTGAGGGTGCCCGTGACAGTGCCCGTGACAGTGCTCGTGAGGGTGCCCATGAGAGTGCCCGTGACAGTGCTCGTGAGGGTGCCCGAGGCGAGGCTCCTGCATCCCGCCTGAAACGGGGACAGGGACATGGCTAAATCGAGTGTTAGTCCTCTTATCGTGGGACAAAATTTGCTCAGTTGCCAACGGACCTCGAGGCCTGTCCAAAGCCCAAGGGTAGAGGATACCCGAGAGGAGGCTGCTGTCTTCCATCTGAACCCGGGGCCGGAGCATTGCTAAATCTAATGTCAGTAGACTCATTGTGCGGCAAAATTTGTTCACCGCCAACAGACCTCGAGTTTTGTTCATATGGAGGGGGAGCCGGGGGGTACCCATGAGATTGCCCATGCGGATGACCATGATGGTACCCGGGAGGGAGGTGAGAGTGCCCGGGAGGGAGGTGAGAGTACCCAGGGGGGAGGTGAGAGTACCCGAGGGGAGGTTCCTCGATCCCCTCGTAAATTGAACGAGGCGCGTTGCTGAATATTGCGTTAGCAATCTCGTTGTATCGCAACTTATGCTTGGTTGTCAACTTGCCCAGAGTTTTGCCCAACGCGTGGGTCCATTGGAGGGAATCCGAAAGGAGGCTCCTCAATCCCCTCGTAAACTGAACGAGGCACGTTGCTGAATACCATGTTAGCAATCTCGTCGTATCGCAACTTGTGCTCAGTTTATCAACCTACCTAGAGTTTTGCCTGAGACGAGGATCCCCTGGAGGGAACCCGAGACGAGGATCCCCTAGAGGAAACCCGAGACGAGGCTGCCCGATTCCATTGTAAAAGGGTCCAGCGTGAATGGGACCAGATGGATAGCTGAATTTGGTGTCAGTAATCTCATTGTGCGGCTGAACATGCTTGATTGCCAACGGACTTCAAGATATCTTCCGGATAGGCGGATGAAGGGTTTGGGTTAGGGTCAGGGACCATGGACCCTGTTGACCCTAAGGAGGGACTGCTGCGAGCACTGGATGCGGTGTCAGTCTGTCATTTCACCTTGCGGCAACATACGCTCGGTTGCCAACATACCTCGAGTCTTGTCCTGGGTGAGATGGCCCAGGAGGGCGCTCGTGAGACTGCCCACCAGGGTGCTGGTGGTGAGGATCCCCGGGGGGAGCATGCGGTATTCCTTGGTGAACGCGGGCAAAACCATTGCTATGCTTCGTGTTAGCGACTTCAAAAAGGGGGTAGTGTACTCCTGCTCGCCAACGAACCTTTCATCCGGTCGACGGTGACCCGCCTGGCCAGGCTGCTGCTGGGCATGGGCCGGAACGTTGCTAAGGTCGATGTTAGCGGTCTCATCATGTGGCAACATCTTCTTGGTTGTTAACGAACCTTGGCTCCAACTGAGCGTGGTTAAAGAAGGGTGGCTGACTCGGAAACCGAAGCTGCGGCTCGGGATTTTTGCCGGAACCAAGAGCATGGCTGACTCTGATGTCAGTGTGTTTCTTTCTCGTCATGAGGCAACGCATTCTTGGTGGCTAACAGACCTTGAGCTTGGCTCGCGGCGACCCTGCTGTTGAGGGACGTTACGCCGCATTGGCTGAAACGACGGCGATCGATTGAGGAAGGGGAGTTGTTGGCTGGCACCTCGGACACGATCGAGATCGTTGCTAAGTCAGATGTCAGTAATGGCAGCATGCGGTGATACGGCTTCTGGTTGGTGACAGACCTAGAGTGGCGTCCGGAGTGAGACTGCTGCTGAGCACCGTTCAACAACGGTGCCTCGTCAATCGACATCTCGTAAACTGCCATGGCAGCGGTGAACTTGATAAAGCACGCTGCCTTGGAAGTTAGCTTGTTCTTGAGAGAGAGAGAGAGAGATGAGTAGATGAGCAGATGAGAACCCGCTCAGCCAGCAGCGCGAACGGCCTTTATGTTTGTTTCGTCCTTTCGCCATGGCCGTTGCGGCCCTGGGGCTGGATATGAGAGCCTCGGACCATCTCTATCCACCCACCCAACCCGCGTTTGTTTGTTTGCACTGGGCGTCGGGAACTAAGCTCCCCTCCGGGTACACGTCGATAGAGCGGCCAACTGAGACAGGAAAATGCCCATCTCATGCATCTAGGACCGCTTTCGCAGGCAGAAGCGGTCGAGGCGTTTGCCGCGCCGCCCGATGAGGGGGACTGCGATTGGCCCGTTGGCAGTCGAGGACATCATCGAGGCTTGAGGGCATTGACTAGTCGACGCAGCTTTCCGTCAGCTGTTGCGAATTTTGCTTTTGTAGAACCTCGTACGATACCGAGTGATGCGCGCCAAGTCATTCAGCCGCTGGGGGGTCGTTTGCCATCCTGATGTATCCTCCCAGGCATACAAAGTCCTCCAGAGAACCTCGGGATAGTCTCGCAACCCTGGTCAGGCGCGCGTAGCCAAAAGAAACGTGCAGCCTGACCGACTCGTTGGGGGGGGTGGATGCTTTCTCACCGGTCTGCTGAAACATTGGACGATCCCGCGCCCGTAGTAACGCCTCTGTTGTCACCAATATGCATGTTTCAGTCTCGTTTGCTTTTGTCCTTCTCGGCTCTGATGGTGGCCGAGGGCCATGACATGCAACTGAACACACGGCGGGCGCTTTGAGGCTAGGCCGGCAGCATCATCATCATCGCCACCCCGGACTCCTCGCATTGGTCGATTCTTGGGTCATCTAGGAGATCAGCCCCTCCCCCGATATCTATCACCCGTCACACCCACTTACCAGATTCAGCTCTATGCAGAGGCGTCAGACTGGGGAGCCGCAAAACCAATTGGAGTCATGATAGGCGAGCCTTGTGTCACACACACACCGATATCTAGCGTGTCGGCCAGGGTGTCGACGACGAGATTGGCCTCCGTCAGCCCTGGAGTTTGCCATTCAGAATGGGACATTGAGAGAGAGAGAGAGAGAGAGGAAGAGACAACGGTTTGTTTCGGGGTGAGTTTGTGTGTCCACGCCAGCTCAAACAAAACGGTCTAACCCTTGGGTCTGCAAGACTTCAGTGGTTGCCGTATCGTCGTACTTGGTGCCTCGTTAGGAAAAATTGCGCAGGTTACAAGGGACAGGGACAGGGACAGGGATACCTCGTTCCGCCCTACCTATCCCATCGCGGCAGGGCTGGCGTCGTTCTCCACCACAGCAAATAATCCCCCACTCAACCATTTCGTGATTTTTGTTTGCTTTTTGTCTGAGACGGCATCCGATCATCGGTTCCAGCCAATCTGCCCTTGGGAAGTGCGGCCTTTTTATTGGAAGATAAGGATCGAGCACCGTATTCGCAGGACGCGTCTGTAGTATTTCACGTCAGCCAGCCACAAAACATACGAATTGCTCAGAAGGGACTATGGTCGCGGCAATGTGCGAGTCTAGTCCACGTACAAGCTCCATAATTCCGACTCTATCGGGTTTCCTGCAGACGATAGTGCTTACCGAGATCGTTGTGATGGTTGCTGTGGGTGATTGTCACGGTACAAGGCCTGTTGCGAGAGTTCCACGAAAAAGTTAGCACTTGTCGTGATACATTGACAGAAGGGAGGGGAGGGGGGGGGTGAGATCAATAGAGTTTCCGATGCAGCATGCATTATCTCGAGCGTTCGACCTTGAGTTGGTTGGCAGAATTACAAATCCAAGTTCTATTGCATTCTCGCCAAGGCTGGGGACGCAACAGCCACACCCCTGCAACTTTGTCGAGGATGCTTCTGGCCTCGAGAGGCGTCGGGACTCAAGCTGGAGGATGTCGGGACTTGAGCTGGGGGGGAATGTCGGGACTCAAGCTGGGGGGGATGTCGGATTGATAGCGGGCGTCTCGTTTACGGATTGGTCTCTTTGGCCCTCGCCCGGGTCTAGCGGCGGTCGCTCTTCTTGGCAATGTATTTGTCGGCGACTATCGTAGGTGGTGGATATCGTGGACGACTATTGTGGGCAACTATCGTGGACGACTATTGTCTAACGAGTTCATTGCTTCGCCTGCCCTGAAGTCAGCGTTCCGGCTGTTCGATACTGCCACCTCTCTTCTGATGCATTCAATCGGATATTTTCTTTTCTCTTGACCTTACCTGTGACTCTGTAGTGCTTGACGTGTCGCCCAGATGTCTCAAGGCGGTACGGTACGTTGCATTACGAAGCAGTCCTTCGAAGACTCGTTGCTGCGTCTGTCCCTGAAGTTAGCGTCCTGGCTGTTCGATACTGTCACCACTCTTCTGATGTGTTCAATCGGATGTTTCTTTACTCTTGACCTTACCTATGACTCTGTAGGGTTTGACGCGTCGTCTAGATGCTCAAGGCGGTGCGTTGCATTACGAAACAGTTCTTCGAGGATTTGTTGCTGCGTCTGCCCTGAAGTTAGCGTTCTGACTATTCGATACTATCACCCCTCTTCTGATGTATCCAATCGGATGTTTCTTTACTCTTGACCTTAGTTGACGCGTCTTCTAGATGCCCAAGGCGGTGCGTTGCGTTACGAGACAGTCCTTCGAAGACTTGTTGCTGCATCTGTCCCTGAAGTTAGCGTTCCGGCTGTTCGATACTGTCACCACTCTTCTGATGTGTTCAATCGGGTGTTTCTTCTCTCTTGGCCTTAGCTGTAACTCCTCAGTGTTTGACGCGTCGTCTGGACGCTCAAGGCAGTGCGTTGCATCACGAAACAGTCCTCCAAAGACTCGTTGCCGCGTCTGCCATCATCTCCATTCCAGTCTGCAGTCTACTCATAGACTTCAAAGACCCTGGAGCAGCCACCGCGATCGACAGTCCCGACGCGTTCTATCGAAGAGGAAGCGACCGAGGCCTCGGGGAGGAGGATGTTGGAAAGACGAGGGTATCTCGGACTTACTGAAAGAGCATCGCAGCACACTGGAGTAGAGGTGTACATACTGTCGATGCCTCCGGAAAACTCTTCCTTTGATGCCACTCGAAAGCTGCGGAAAGCTCGGGGTGGCTGGTTGGGACTATTCCTGAAAACAAATGGGAGCTTGGTCGGATCACGGAGGGATCAAGGCGTCGTAAACAGAAGAATAAAGGCAGTGTGTTCGATGATCGAGAATGGAACAAAGAATGTTTTGGCACCTTCTAAGCATCCAAGTGGGAAGAGCTAGTGAGGTAAACTCGTTTGTGGGCATAAAAAAAAAGGGCGAGGCAGCCGAGGACGCAGGTGTTGACAGTCAGATCCCGCCCCTGAGGGCCACCCGCACACTCCTTTCACTCCAACACATCATCCCCCCACCCTTCATTCTCATCTTCCGCCGGAAAAAATCCAACCTTCGACCTTCTCTCATCCTCTCTTCTTTGTTTCCAGATATGTTCGAGTCGTGTGCATCCTCTCCGTCAGGTTGGAGTCTCGAACACTTCCTCTTGATCGAGCAACACTCGGCTGCACAGGCAGATTTCTGTTCTCAGCCATCGAGAACCCATCGTCAGCCAGCCCGCGTCGATGTTTACCATCACCAGCATTGTAACAATATCATGGGGAGCCCGGATGGTTTGTTGATAGGTTCCCTTCGCGGCCTTGTCCTCCCCTTCGTGACCGTGACGCCCTCTGATCACCCTCTCGAGACACAGCTTCTGCCACGAAACCTCGACTCGCCATCTCGAAACCATCGATTCTCACCCGCAGGAGCCAAAGAACCATCACCACCCCTGCCTGCAGGCCTCCTCCAACATTCGCCGACCTCTGACGCGGGCGCGTGCCCTCGTTCTATTCATCCTGCTTTCAGGAGAACGGCCATGGTAAGTCCTCTCGCACAGCTAACCTCTTCCCGCACAGCTAACCTCCTCCCGCACAGCTAACCTCCATACAGAGCCCACGACATACGCGTCTTTGCTATCGCTGCTACATGATCAGGTGAGCTTGATGCCTTAAACGCGTCTTTGCTGTCGCTGCTACATGATCAGGTGAGCTTGATACCTTGAACGCGTCTTTATCTACGACAAGGTCTTGCATATAACGTCACATCCTCTTCCAAGAATCCCGCCGTCATTCTTCCTGATTCGGGTCACTGAATCCTGACATGCCTTCTCGCCTTCTAGTCAAGCCGCGTCGTTGAGTAACAAGCACAAACGAGGGCAGAGTCAACGTTGCCCCCTTGGGCGCTCGTCTTTCGCCAGGTAGGTGAGGAGACCTGGCCCATGGAAACCTACGGATGCATGAAGCTGACACAAACACTCCAGTAACTACCACAGTGACTCTTCTTGAAGAGCTGCACTTGAGTCCGCCTTGGTGCCCGTCATAGAATGGCTCAAGGTCGTGGCATCGACTAGACCACTGGGTCTACCAGGCCAGGTACCGGCATCACACCTTGTTATCCAACAATAGAAGAACACCAGCTCGGCGATTCCTCTTTCCATTTGCCAGAAACGACGATCTATCACTCGGAAGACAATGGCGAAGGACCCGATGCATGATTTGACGGCCCAGCTTCCTCATCATTGAAGCAAAGTCATGCATCATACACGTCTGTAAGTGCCCGCGCTTATCTCGCCTATCCGTCTAACTGACGAGGAAGGTGGTGGTCAGAAAACTACCGAGGCAAGAGCGCGGTAATGCTTCAGGGCAACAGCTTCAATATTGAGAAGGAGCGACCCAGCTTGTAAGATGCTGAGTCATGATCGATCCGGAATGTCTTGGTGACTGACACACGCACACAGGCATACGACATGTTGACTCTCCATTGACAGAGCGAAAGAACATTGGCTCCAGTACGATCAGCAAGGTGGGAAGAAACGCGAGTGCGTATAGTCTCTCGAGACATACCAACGGAAGTTCAAGTGCCCTTGCCCGGAATTCTGGGTTGAAACAAAAGCATTGACGAACTAGAGGAACAAACCGAGACGATGCTTACGAGACATGAAGCAAAACGAAGTCGATCATCCCAAACCGCAAGGGTTCTCAGGCTCGAGCATCTCGGGAGATGGCTCTCGTCCTGGCCCAGCAAAGCATCCGGGACAAGAGACAACGCGAACCAACTCACCGACATATCCCAAAATGCCTTTGGTTGCTGAAACACAACTCACGAGGATGCAAGCACTTGCTCACAGCCGCCTCTCGAAACGGAGACATGCTGTCTCGTTGGACTTTCGTCGTCCTGAAACGGAGATTTGTTGTGTCGTTGGACTTTCGTCGTCCTGAAATGGAGACATGCTGTCTCGTTGGACTTTCGTCGTCCTGAAACGGAGATTTGTTGTGCCGTTGGACTTTCGTCGTCTTACAACGGAGGTTTGTTGTCTCGTTGAACTTTCGTCGTCCTGAAACGAAGATTTGTTGTCTCGTTGAACTTTCGTCGTTTCTCTGATTCGGACGATACGCAACATGGAATTTTGACACATTGAACTTCTTGCTTTCCCATCTTCAAACTTGGCCCCGAGCATACGTTTTCATCAAAGCAAGTCCTGCTTGCGAGTTGCTCGAGTTCTCCAATGCTTCAGATCATTGCACTCGCTCCCCTCCTGTTATCTCGCTCCCCCTGTTATCTCGCTCCCTTCCTGTTATCCCTTTGAGAAAAATGGAAAAGAATCACATACCTTCCACGTTTTCTTCTCCCGGAGATGCTTCAACTTGACCTTGAGTCCGCTTCCCCCAACGGTCCAGAGTTGAGACCTCGGCAGGATTCCCATCCGTCGCGACATGAGGTCTCGCCTATTGCACTCCCTTCCTTTTATCCCTTTGAGCAAAATGAAAAGAATTACATACCTCCTGCATTGTCTTCTCCCCAGCATCCTTCAACTTTGGTCTCAAGTCCGCCTCCCTCAATGGTCCAGAGTTGTGACCTCGGCAGGATTTCTGTCCGTCGCGACGTGAGGCCTCGCCTATTGCACTCCCTTCCTTTTATCCCTTTGAGCAAAATGGAAAGCATTACATACCTCTTACATTGTCTTCTCCCGGAGATCCTTCAACTTTGATCTCGAGTCCCCAATGGTCCAGAGTTGAGACCTCGGCAGGATCCCTGTCCGTCGCCACGACATGAGGTCTCGCCCATTTCCTGTCCCCAATCATTGTCAGCTGTTTGAAGAAAAAGTAAAACACTCACGGACTTCTTTACATATATGCACATTGCTTTCATTGCGTTCGAGTCATATCCATGCTCGTCGCGGTCTCATCTCGAGTACTGCCATGCTGCCCTCAGCCACGTTACCCCGCTCATATTGCCCCTCACTCATATTGCCCCTCACTCATACTGCCCCTCACTCATACTGCCCCTCACTCATACTGCCTCTCACTCATATTGCCCCTCACTCATAGTACCGTTCACTCATATTCTATATTACCCCTCGGTCATATTATATATTGCCCCTCGGCCACATATATGTTGACATGCTATCGCATTATTGTTTCTCCTTTTCGACTCCTCCTTCAAGCAATCTTTCTCCAATGCCTTGTCTGTTCTATCAATTGCTTCTTACTCAAGCCTCATTGCGGTCGTTGTTTGGTCATCGCTTCTTTGGGAAACGTCGACGCGTAACTACGAGCCAGCCCCCCCATGACCTGTCTGTCTGATGGTCAATATCCCGTGCGAATAAAGTGTTGATTGTCCTTGATGCAATTCTTTACCTGATATATAAGTGTTCGTTCTCCCCCATCGCCCATGTCGGTTGGCGGCACCCTATGGTCGACGCCACGAGGTCATCGTTGGCACCTCTCTTCCGTCCTTCTGCATCACACCTCTCATGGGGACAATGATGTTCAACGTCGTGTTGACCCCAGTACACTCTTTGTTCTTCTCATGCTTTCATATATCAGTACCATCACACCTCTCCTTCAAGTTACGTCCCCGTGATGGATGAGGTCTACCCCATGTTCCCTCTCAGGTCCGGACGCTGAGCTGTCCGGCTTTTCGACGGGGAACTATCATGACTCCTCTTACGTCGTCGGGGTCCGAGCTCCCTTAGTGTCGTCGAGGCCTGGCGTTGGGGGAGACTCGGTCGTCCTGGTCACCAGCTGGTGGGAGCCTCAGGCAAGCGCCCGTGCCGATGATGAAGTGATCCATCGGGGCATTCACTGCAACGACTCCACTATGCTCTGTGGGAGCTGTGCTGTCGAGCCGTCGATGTTCGGTGACATCGGGACCCTCCCCTCGGAACTTTGTCCCTGCCAGTGCATGAGAGAAATGTGTTATTAGCTTGGATGCGGATGCAGAGTCGCGCTTGGCTAGGTTCATGCTAGACAAACATCACAGCCAACATTAAAGAGAGGCTGCCAGGTAACCTTTCAGGGAACAGGAGGGTGTGCCAAACGATGTCAAGTCCCATAGGACGCGGTCACGTTGTCAAGATAACGTCGAGGCTGCTGGTATCATCCAACATCAGCATCACGGGATGGGGCTCAGGGGCTAAGCGAGGAGCCTCGTCTCGACGTCGCCCAGGGGCACCACCAGGAGGAGACCACCGCCCAACCAGCCCAAGCCCTGCCCTCCGGACTCCACCCCCCCAAACCGGTAACCCCTTTCTCCGACCTATTCACCCTTTGCAGTTCATCATCGACGACAATTACCTTTCGTTTGATTTGTCGGCTGCTGCCCTGAGGTTTCGACAGATATCGACCGGCTGGCGTTTGGCCACGGGACGGAGCAGCTGGGAGGGCTGAGCCCACACTTTGACGTCTTGTTTTCCCGTCTTCCCAGCTGGCTGGCGGCTCGCCTCCCCTTTTCCCACCTACTTGACTCCTCACTTCTCTCTCTTTCTCTCCGCTTCATCTCCCTTCACCACATCATCCTTCTCGCCCGAAATACGCGTCAGCATCACAACAACTCGAGGGCCAGCTTCGTACGAGGTCTTTGCAGCTTCGGAGGTATCTCGAAGACCTTCTTCTCTTGGTTCTTGGCCGCTGTACATCTCTCCGCACTCCCGCTTCCTCCTCCACGTCTCCTTCCGCTCTGCTGCCACGCTCATCGACGCGTCGCCATCACAGCAACCTCTCACCATCACCTTGAACCCTTGGATCTAGCATTCAGGTACGTGACTGACTTCTCCCCCTTTCCCTTCATGTCCTCGGCTGATGACCCTGCTCCCCAGATTCCTCTACTTGGGCCAAGATGTCTCACGGCTCCCCAGCCAAGAAACGTCAGCCCCGGTGGTCTCCTGACAGTCCCATTCGTTATGTCAAACCAGGTCTCGAACGCCTCGCCAGCAAGATGAGGAAGACGGTGTCTTGCGACGATATGTCCATCGATATCTCAGACGATGAAGTGTCAGAGG
>JAMYIC010000065.1:0-16380 GCA_024112705.1 Microcera coccophila
CTTATCAGAGTACCGCAAATAAGCCACCGGGCAGGAAAGCTGGCCTACTAGCTTGATTAGGTTTACTGAAACTCATCTGACTTTTGCCTAGAGGTAGTAGTAGAAACCCTTAGCCCGTTTCCTAGACCGGATTCAGGCTTCGCTCAAGCTAGTCTCATCGCTCTCGCCGCGCCTGTGGTTGAAAGCGAAACCTTAGATGAGGAGGGAAGCGCTTTAGCACACAATTAAAACGATATGGCGACTCATGCCAAGCCAGGGATCTGCACTCCGTCTTGCCACGTCTAGACAAGGCCAAATAAGAGCATGTGGGAATCATTCTGCGGGCGCCGCCACGACTCATCGGGCCGAGTGACTACCACCACACTGGACCGTAAGTGAAATGCCTTCAAAATTCACACCGATATGAACCCACCATTTAAAATCCGGGAGGAGGTGCAGGAAACTCCACAGTAAATCGTCCCCCTGCTTCTCAAGTCTTCCCAGAACCCTGTTACGGCCCGACCCCTCGTAACGGCGTGTCGTGGCAGGCAATAGTCAATAGCGGCTAGAGCATTTCGACGGTTGGTTTCGATCGCAACACAACCCCTTGTTCTATAGCGTAACGGCTAGAGACGCGCGCTATAACTTAGCCATGGGGTAGAAGCAAGGGGGGATCTTCCCCGAGTCTCCTTGGCAGCATCCTCGAATCCGGAGTACGATTAGGAGGCGATAATACTCGGATCTTTGCAAGCAAGGAAATCGAGCTCGAGCTCGACGCTATAACAGGTTTGCAACGATCTTGGTTCCCCGGAGCAACGGACATCTTGCCCTCAACAACGTGTTGGCCAACCCGAATTTGAAGAATTTAGATGCGTTGCACCTCGTGCCCGAGGATGCAGCGCATTGTATTGATATAGACATGATGGACGAGATTGAGATATGCCAAAACGTATGAGTGGTAATTCTTCCAGTACGGCTTTGGTGACCAACTGGAGTGGATGTGAATAGGTCGTGGGGTATTGCAGCTGGGATAGTCCGTTGGGGAGCTCAGCTTTGAGCTTGTGGAACATGTCAAGACTCCCTCGTCAGTCTTTTCAAGACTCAAATACAATGCTCCAACCATGACCATTGTGAATGAGACTTGTGCTATGCCAGGTTTGTCAATTATCGGGCAATATCACATGGCCTTGCATCGTGATTACCGACTAGTGATGCTTCTCGTCTAGAAACGATGCTACGCCACTTAGAACATTGAATGGGCGAGATATTGCACCGAAACACACGGGCTGCGTCTGGCAAGACTAGTCAACCATCCTTCCAATAGTGTGATTGCTGCACTGTTTCTTGATTAAGCAAGAGGGCGATCTTTCCCGGCATGTAACCTATGTCATTGAGATGGAATCTTGACCCTATATCGGTAAGTTGTGATATAAACCTGGTCTACGCTCCAGGGGCAAGATTGAGTTCCCATGTCGCGTAGTACCCTAGTGCCCTTTTTTATAGATAGACGGGAAGTCCTGCGTCTCTGTGAAACCCCCCGAACAATTCCATGAGCCCATTACTGAAAATTATATCCCGTACAGGAAAACATGATTCTCACAACTAATACCCGTTGGCTCAAAGATTTGATCGTGATGCAGAGACCTCACCTGAAGAGGATGGTTAAGGAGGTGCCTGATTTTGGAGTTCTTTTGAACTGGAACAACGCTCCTGGTCATTTTCTCTTTTTGCAAGACATCACTGTGTGGCCTTTCCGGGTGGGTGGGGAGGACGTTGAAAAACGTTGCCGTCCACTCAACATATTTCTCTATCGGCTCCATTCATTTTCAGCTCAATGTGGCGTATGGGTGTCGGGACAAGTGTCTGTCAACATGTTGAATCTACCCCTTCCTTGGGCTAATCCTCCTTGACGACGTAATCTCTGTCAAATATCCCCACTAAAGACGACGCAATCTTTATCAAAACCCTCTTCTAGACATCACGTCATGTTGAATCTGTCTAGAATCATATGAGTTCCACCGATTGTGTCCTCCTCAGTCCCATCCAACCTCTGCCACGCTTGAAGTCGATGCAACACGTGCGCCAACATCGTTACAACCCGACATAGACACCTCGACTCCCATTGAAGATGATGGGGTGAGACAGGACTGTCTGTCCCTAGTGACCGTTCCGGTTGTGTCTTTCCTATCGCATGGTCTTTTGCGTCCTTGTGCATCATCTTACTAACTAGTCGAATAGCGTAGTCGGCTTCGTCACCTCCATCTCGATCCGTTCCTTCGACATGCCGATTCTAAATCCGCCGATATCCTCGACAAATATGACTAGCTTACCACCGAGTTCGACGACATTGACGCCGACATTCCTCCCAGCATCCTGGTCATCATCCGGTCTATGCGCGAGCGAGAGAAGGCAGCCGACGGTAATCTACGTCGTAAACCTCATAAGAAAGTGGAGGTGTGTAAGGATTGGGGTATTACGATCAAGGAACTTGATCGCTTCTTCGACCCAGTCGTTATAGATAAATACATACTGGACAAACTCAAGATGCTCTCTTCTCATACTGATTTCCGACGGTTCAAGGTTGCACCATAGGTTGAACAACTCATCCTTGTACCTTTGCGAACAGGTATAAGTACCGGGTTGAACCCCAGCCCCGCTTTCACCCCCATGAGCTTGCTGGCTCTCCGCTATTACTGATGCATCTTGATCTTGAATGGTTGCGACGCGAGACTGCGAGCTCAGAAGATGTCAATGAGGTGCCTTACTTACAGCCTCTCCTTTTCCCTTTTCTCATTTGTTCTAACCTTCCTTGCGCCACCAAAGCAACCTTACCGGTCCCTACATCAACCGGCTTCACGTGCTGGTGACTGGGCTTCCAAAAGGAGACCGCTCTTCTCTTTCAAGCTGTCATCTTTCAACTTTTACCATGTAGTCATAAGAAAAAATGGCACCTCGGACTCCTACCATCGCGGAAATACGAGCATCCTCGGAGGTGCTCAGCCCCCCTGATGCGTCGGCTACCGTTGTGAAAGTTGGCCAAAACTTTGCCGTCAAGTTCGGTCCTACCGTTTCTCTTCAAGAAGCTGAGGCCCTCCAATTCCTGTCAACGAACAGCAAAGTTCCTGTACCTGAAGTCTACACGACAATGGTGGAGCCAGAGACCGGAAGCAACTTTATCGTCATGGAGTACATCGATTCCAAGAGCCTGGCAGATCTCTGGCCGTGCCTTGAAGCTCCCGATAAGCTAGAAATTACCGACCAACTTCGAGCCGCTCTGCAGGACTTGCGCAGCCTTGAGCCACCCTCTCATCTGGGTTCTCTCGATCGACGGTCCTTCAATGATGGGATCTTCTGGACCCCAGATCAGAACGCAGCCATGTCTGGTCCTTTCAATACAGAGGACGACCTTAATGAAGGCATACTCAAGCGGCTAGCAGAAAATGAGCCCCAGGCACATCTCACACTCCTACGGACACTCATGACGGCGACATTGCGCAATCATCAAGTCAAATTCACTCATGGGGATCTGCAACCCAAAAATGTTCTTGTGAAAAGGACCGGATTGGATGAATCTAAAAGATATGAGATCAAAATTATAGACTGGGAGGTCTCAGGGTGGTATCCGGAGTACTGGGAATTTTGCAACTCTACCATTGCTGGTCGATTTCGACCGGAATGGCTAGATCTGGTACAGAATATCATGCGGGTTTATGTACCGGAGTACCTAATGCTCCAGACAATCCGCAGCCTTCTGTTCTATTGAATGTCACACTACTGGCAGTTTACGTAGCCTGCGATGGGTTGGGAGTCACTTAAGACAGGTAATCTAAACCCCGATGGCAGCCATCATTATTTGTATGTAGCGTTTCGGTGTTCCTCACGCTGGTCCTTGGATCACCGTCGCCGTCCGGGTTCTTTTCTGGACCTATGCTGCTACAACTTTGACGTACAACATCGTCATGTTTGTCGTCATGTTTGTTCTTTGCCCCCTTGAGCCTGGTGCCATGAGCCTACCGATATTTCTGATGGTTTTCAACGCCATGCTAACCAGCACTATCGCGTCGTCAATTGCAGCAGATCACCCTCTCTCACAACGAGTGGCCATCATCGTTGCCGGTGTTGCTTTTCAGCGTCTTGGGTGGATCTTGTGCCATCTCTTCCTTCTGCTCTTCGTGGGCAACATGCTTATCAATGGTCTCGGCCTGGCAAACCAGAGACCCGGACTCTTCCTACCCGTAGGTTTATCAGGATACACTGTTATAGCTCTCATTTAGTGCGCTAAGGCGATCTCCGACGGATACAGTACTTTGTGAAGCACCCTAACGCTTCAGAAACCGTAAACATCATGGTATTGTGGATAGGCATATTCCTTTGGCTCTTCACATTCTAGCTTTTCGCGATTGCACTGGTCGCTCATTTACCCATTATGATTTCCAAATGCTGCAATAACATGTCGCAGCCACAGATGAGTTTCACGCTTCCTTAGTAGGCCATCATCCCAAATGTTAGCTTCACAATTGCCACGACTTACATTGGCGAGGAGCTGGAATCCAACGCCATAACTTAGGTCGCAACAGTCATGACTATGCTAGTCTTTGCGGTATGGCTTATGGACTTATTCCTGCATCTCAAGTCTATATTTCGAAGGCGCATCATGTAAAAAATGTTGGCAAATAGCACAAGATGTTTCTCGCTAGAGTACCTTCAGTGATTCATGCTCCAAATAGGGCCAAGTAAGTGATCGTATATGATTTACCATTACAGTGGCTTACCCGTGAACTCAGCATCTCGAACCGGTTAGAGCTCTATCAAGCACCATCATAGACAAGGGCAAAGGCGGCATCAGGTACCTCATCGAAAACACACTGAGGAGCAGCGTGCTGTAGCAGGTTTCGCATGAAGACCCCCTTACAGGTGCCTTGGCTCCGGCGTGGAGGTGGCTAAGGTACTCGCTGAACTGGCTGAAATGCGATTGGAACGGCTCGTACGCTAAGCCTGCCAGTGAGAGGGTAAAGTTTTGTACAGAATAGATCCGCCGGGACGAAGGGCTGCTACGCCTGATGGTGGTTCAAGAGGACCGAGACGAACTGCTTTGGTTTCTGGCTTTATGGGATCGAATATATATTCCGATATCATCACTAAATTGAATGATGAGAGCGGCTACACTTTTATGACGCCTCCCCAAACATCATATGACGCGGCCAACGTGGACACCACTTCGCGTCATTCACTACATCACCATCTTCTATATCCTCTCACCACTCCACGATGACAAGGTTATGCATAGGAAGACATTCCACCAATAGTTAGTCCACTACGGTGATCATATCACTACAGACTGAGCGTCAAGACAATGCTCCTCGAAGTTATGAAAAGCTCTGTCGAGTTGAAGCAGATGGAGTATGGAGAAGAAGTGGGAGTAGATTGCAGGTTTATATAGATATCTATATAGATGTACTAACGGACCTGCCCGAGCCTACAAAATCAATAACCTTTGCTGATGCACCTCCTGGCGGATTTCAACGACGCCGGGTTTCCCCTCCGCTAATGCGTACTTATCACGATTGCTTAAGTAGCAACTGTAATAGACTATTCACAGAGGCTAAACGACCACTACTCCATCACACTTCCTCTTGAGAACGATTGTACCTCTCTAACTCGGTCACTCTCTCCCAATGCCTTGCAGCCGATCTTGTCGCTGTCTCCGGGGAGCTATTTTGTGGGTGTCTTTTGTGTGTCCTATCGGAGTCTATTGACCTTATTTCGCGCCATGCCGACATAGTAGGATATTTAATCCTGAATTTTGGTATTGGTCTGACGAATGCGTTTGCTTATACCAATGGCGAGCTTGAACCAAATATGTTCGCTCCATGACCGATGTGATAGATCCTTGATGCTGTTGTCAGTGAGTTGCATCATTGGAGCCAATCGTCCATCTTGAGATGAGAGTGAGAGGAGGTAGGATCTGAGTACCCTCAGGCTGAGCGTGGTTTTGTACCTGGGGTCGAGCCGCGAACATGGATCCGAAGGCCAAGGTTATGCTGTCTCAGAGTGATCCTACGGCGTTGGGGAGGCCTATAATAAAGGGGCTCAAGAGGCCGCTGGAAACTTTTTGACGTCGATGACGGTCTACGTGAAGAACTACGGTAGGACAGTGAGCATCGTAGTGGCGATAAAAAGGATCAAGAGAATAAGGCAGATTTTGATATTATCTAACATAGGATGATTCTACTATTGCGCGACTTAGGATAGTTGTATGTTTGTATATAACAAGGAGGAATAGGTGTTGGAAAGGCTCCTTCTTGCTACACATAACGATTAATAAGAAGCAATATCAGCAATTCTCGGCCCTGACTTTACCTTGGATCCATATTATATAAGGCGTATCCCGTTATCAAGCCATTACGACGTGTGCTTCTTCTCAGAGATCGAAATGGGCGCGTACTGGCTCTTCACTTTATCGTAGATCTCTGGGAATGCACCTGTAGCCCTGTACTTACGACGACAGTCGCGATAGAGAGTATGATCGAACATCTAGGAACAAAGGGGGGTCAGCAACCTAGATCAACCTCCGATACCCCCCTACAGATGCTTAACTTGCCTCTTCAAACTCAGCCCGAGTCAAGAAAGTATCAGTGTACAAAGCCTGATAGCCGCGCTGCTCCCGAGCAAACTTCTCTATCCGCCGCACCTCGCTGATGGCATCCCAAGGCTCTTGGCGTTGCACCCTCGGCGGTACTCCGTAAACGCCAAGGTCAAAGTACATTTCATACTCACGTCCCGTTTCCGGGTCTCTTTGCAGATGCCGTGGCTCGCGAAGAAGGCCTTGCAGGCCCGGCGGTTGCTTAAAGATTCGTATCGGATAGAAGAGCAACGGGTAGACTTCGAAAGCTTGATGATAGAGGTTGATGGCTTCCTTCATGCAATTCAACGGAATTATCAGGTCTTGCACAACATGTTTGAAGACTGACGCCTCGCGGATGGCCTGTGGCGAGGATAATTTGATGAAGGCGATCTTGGGCGGGCCCATCCAGCCGAAAACATATCGGTACCACCAGCGCGTGGAGATGGGAATGACCTCGCGAAGTTCCCAAAAAATGCTTCTCGTGTGTCTATGGAAGTAGGCTCGCAACGGGATCCAGTCGTCGCCGGGACCGCGCTTCAGAAACGACGCCACATGCTCATAGAACCAGGGCCTCCACCAGCGACTGACGTCGTTGATGCGATGAAGCTCCCCCGCCGGCGGCCCGTCGCTGAACTCGCCAGTGAAGATGACCGCGGAGTCCTTGCTGAATATGGTGGCTTCGACGAACTGTGGCGCGGGCGGATGTGTCAGCTCCGTCAGCTTGTCGAGCAGCTCGTCCTGGCTATAGCAGGGAACGTAGCTCATATGCACGTATGGCTTGACCGGCACTATGCTTGTTTCGACAGCTACCACGAAGCCTAGCGTTCCTTTAGACCATGCTCGTCAGCGTCGGCAACAGGATGGACTCGAACCCAGTCTACTACGTACCGTGGCTCCAGGGCAACGCGTGAAACAGGTCGGCGTTCTCTTCGCGCGAGCAACGCACGAGGGAGCCGTCTCCCAGTATCACGTCGCAAGATTCAACGGTCTCCGAGAACAAGCCGTGAATGTGCGAATTCACTTCCATGCCGAGGCCCATCAGCAGACCTCCAATCGTCAGATCCTCCATCTCAACCATGACGGTCAGGGCGTACCCCCTGGGGATCAGATAACGTGTCAGCTGGCCCATGTCGACCAGGGGCTCACATCGCACCGTCATGCGGGCAGTGTCCAGCTCGAGGATGCTCCGTAGGTTGATGCGGATTTTCTCGTAGGCGCTCTTGTACGTTTCAACGCGGAGGCTGACGGCGAACCAGGGAGCTCGCGCCGTCACCATGGGCCGTTTCCGGCCTGCCGCATCCCACGCTCGTATCTGCTCTTGAACCTCTCGCACACGCGCGTCATGGCTATGCTTCGTCGATAGCATAGTCTGAGAGCAACTATTGCGTATGCGGCAATACTGCTCATGCAGGAAGGAGAGTGGCAAGATGGTGAAGACCAGGACCCAGCTCCGGTAATGGAGACAAAATTCGACCAGCCAACTATTGACATGACTGCGCCGGAAAAGCTGTGACACTGGCCATAAAACCACGTTGGCTAGTGTGCGGAAGTAGGGATGATTGTAAACATTCATCGCCATTGTGAGCACATGCGCAGCGGCGAATGTCGACGCACTGGCGACGAAGTGGGAAAGGCGACGGATCGAGGATGTGATTGCATCTTTGCCGTCACCAGCAGTGCTGATGGGCTCCGTCGAGGGATTTTCCATGGCAATCTCCGAGCAGAAGAGGTAGGGTCCGAGAGAAAATAACGAAGTGCGGCGTGAATGTCGAAGAAGCTAGCTAACAAACTATTGAGGCTTCTTCGGCTCTCTCAAAATGCGAACAACGGGCAGCAGTAAGATCAGTTACTTAAGCAAGGTATCACCATACGTAACAAATAAGACGTGAAATGAGGAGAAGGTCCCCCCGTACGATGAGCTACGCTGATGTGCTCGCGGAGATTCCGCCCGCATTAGCCGCGCCAAAATCAAGACAGGCCAACCTTCTCCGACGCGACCTCAACGGAGTCGTATATGCAGGTATTTACGAGAACGTGTAGTCAATGCTATCATAGATCCATCACGAGCGGGAACTCCTAGCCAAACAAGTGTCCTGCATGCGGCGTATTTGTGATCAAAACAGACCTCCACAACGAGAGATTCTGAAGAGCTGCAACGATAGGACGCCACTCACGGGCGCCATGTAACATCGGCAAACATCCCTGCAGCAATTCCAACCCCGGAACGGTCGGTACGTTGATCGGGTCCCCGTGACTGGCGGCACTGATCGGCACAACAGGCTCGGAGCATTTGCTGTGCTTTTACAGGTTGGTGGAGTGATAGTATTATCTCGATAGCCGCCTACTGCTACTGAAAGGACTAGTTAGGTACGATGACGAGTTCGCCACCACTTTGAGCGATGAGGCGATTGGTTCAATGACGGTGTATAATCCATCGCACGCGATGGGTGACTAGACCACCACCACGACAACAACGACAGGGAGCCGCTGGCCGCCTCACCCCGCACAGTCTCCTCGCATCCGAATGACACAAGGAAAGCATTCGTCATGGTATTATAAATTCTCTTTAGCTCTCGCTCACACAGGTGTAGTTGCTGCGATAACCCTTGATGGATTTCCTCTCCGGGAGCTTATAACATCCTTACCTTGAAATTTCGGGATAAGAGCTTCAACTGCAACTCGATCATCTTCAGCACGATGTCCTCTTCTCAATTCAGTTTTAGTGGCAAGAAGGAAGATGGTGAGATTGAAGCGAACGGTAAACGACAGACGCCGCACCATCAGGGCCATGAGACTGATGAAGCCATATCCGCGCCGGACAGCCAGGCCAAGGAGGCGGCCGTTCACGGATATTTCAAACACTGGAAGAACGAATTCGATGCTGCCGAGAGCCCTGATCAGCGAGCTGTGAGTTTTGAGTTTCGTCAACATCGGAGACTTCCGATAGCGCTGTGCTCATCATAGCTATGAAATAGGCTCGAGTTGCAGACTATGAGGCCTTGACAAAACAGTGAGTACTTGTCTCTCATTTGGCTTTTTCCGGTCCCAAACATCTGTACCATGATACATGATGCCTAGCTTCTTTCTAACCCCGTCAACTTAGTTATTACGATCTCGTAACCGACTTCTTCGCGTACGGCTGGGGCCAATCCTTTCACTTCTGCCGATTTTTCCTCGGCGAACCGTTCCGCCAGGCCATTGCACGCCACGAGCACTATCTTGCCCACGTCATGGAAATCAAAAAGGGCATGAAGGTGCTCGATGTCGGATGCGGCATCGCCGGGCCCGCCTGTGAGATTGCCAGGTTCACCGGGGCCAGTATCACGGGTTTGAACAACAACGACTACCAGATCAAGCAAGCCATTGGCCATGCTGCCAGAAATTCCCTGCTTGAACACGTTGGCTTTGTCCAGGGTGACTTTATGGTGAGCGGGAACGTTTCCCGAGCTTCGGGCACATCCGATTGCATCTCCAAAGCGCTGACGAGCGAGGTCTAGCGGATGCCCTTCCAGGACAACACCTTTGATGCCGTCTACTCCATCGAGTCTACGGTCCATGCGCCGTCCCTGAAAGACGTTTACAGCGAAGTCTTCCGCGTTTTGAAGCCTGGAAGTACCTTTGGGGTCTATGAGTGGGTGATGACAGACAAATACGACGATGCCGATGCGCGCCACCGTAAGATCCGCCTGGGTATCGAGAAGGGCGACGGCATATCCAACATATGTACGCTTGCCGAGGCTCTAGACGCGATGAAATCCGCCGGCTTTGAAGTGTTGCGGAGTGAAGATTTGGCCGACACGTCAGACCCCGTTCCCTGGTTCTGGCCGCTGTCCGGCGAATGGCTCCTCGTTCGGTCCATCGCCGACTTCTTCGTCATTGCACGGACAGGGGGTTGGGGCCGCACCATTGCCCACAACGTTGTCGGCCTGTTGGAGATGATGCGTCTGGTTCCCACGGGTACGAAGCAGACGCTGGACAACTTGTCGCTCGCTGCCAAGTGCCTGGTCGCCGGGGGGCGGGAGCACCTGTTTACGCCCATGTACCTGATGGTTGGTCGCAAACCGCTCGCTGTAGGAGTCGCCGACCCGACGGCGCCCAATGGACTCTGAAATGCTCGAAGCGAGTATGATAATGCTTTGCTTCTGGGAGGACTATGTTCTTGATGTATCTTTCGACGAGTGAACCGAGCGGGCTGTTCTGCGCGTTTCTGACACGCGGGAGTAGTAATGGACACCTGTAATGACAGCGTCTTCTGACAGAGTCCGTAAAGAATCAAGAACAGAGCGCGAGACTACCTAGCTGGTTCTTCCACAGGTACCTGTTCGACCCCAATACTGCACTTGCACGTCGTTCTCCCCGAAGACACTAACACAACAACAACGAGAACTTGAGTCACCCTCCTTCCAGACACTGCTACTAATTTTAAGAGCTACTAGAGTTTACCGTCGGTCGGCAGCAGGCATGACATTCAAAAGATGAATGGGAGCACATTCCACCTTGCCGTGACCTGCTTCGGGCCATATCTGCCAATGTACCATTTCCTTGTTTCACGAGCGGTTACGGAAAGGTTCACAGCCACGAAGAGAGTTGCACAAAGCATTGTACTGTTGACAGGGTGGCCCGGGGGCGCTGAGAGCAAGGTGATGGCCACGTACATGATGCATTCGGCCGTGTAGTGGGGGCTGATGAGGTATCGAAACATACCGTCGCTCGGTAATGTGTATTTTTCCAGGCCGGCGAGATATCGATGGCACTGGTGCTGTTTTATCCATCCGAACACAAACATTGCTGTCGGCAGAGCAGCCCTCGGCGAGAAGTGAAAGTGGACTTGCCCAGGGGACTCCCAAGACCGCAGGATTGCACCTATAAACAACTGTCAACTATAGGTTCTCCGGCCTCCTTTTTGCGTCAGCACACGACGAAGCCCCGAAGCAAAACCAAGTTCGGCTCGCTTTATGAGTCCATCAGCCGCAAACCCCAGAACTCGTACTGACCTGATCCTTCAATCCAGAGAGAAATGCTGATGAGTGTAAAATAGGCGCTGCTGGCTACCAGCTGCAGAGGACTCAGTTGGGTTGGACCAAACCGAGTCACCCAAATACTTTCGTAGATGCGCCTCAAAATCTGCACAGCGAACAGGAGCCACACGAGTACTGCTGAAGACAGTTCCATCGATTCTGATTCCGCACGACTAGCCTGGGCTTCCGCCAACGTTTCCATCGTAGAGCCCATGCATAGAAACTGTTGCGCCCAGAAAAGCAACGCAAGCATGGAGAAGATGTAGAAGTGTCGCCAGCTTTGTAGTACTCGGGCAGGGGGGTTCGTTCTATGCCGCAATCAGTTTGCAGTCGTTGAGGTGTTGAGAGTTGCATCTCCTAACCTCTTGTACCCTGCTCTTCTGGCACCGTAGTCCAGCAGTCTTGGTCGAGATTTCCCTCCCGCTGTAGCCAGCAACACGATGAACCCAGCGGACGAGAGGAAAACTGCCTGGCAGTATTGTGACGGGGAGTAAGTCATTGAGCGAGTAAACACGTGAACAAAGCGCAATCCTTGCTTGCGGCCTGGATGAAGGATGTCTGGCTTGACGACGGCCGCTGGATGATGGATTGAAAATTGACAAGGGCTTCGTGTGTGTTCGAAAGACAAGTCGATGAACTCTGGGGGCAATCCTCAACTTCGCACGCAGATCAGTGAATGTGACGTGCCCACGTATCCCAACAGCGGAGAAACACCCTAGGTATAAGCGAGCATGCGAGATTTCAGTAGTTCAATGCGATGTGACCAGAATGACGGCGTCTCAGGCCAACCGGAAGTCGTCTTCACTGCAGCCGAGAATATTGAACTATGCTCGGTAGGAATATAGGGTTGCAGTGGCTTGAGCAAAAGCTGTTGAATGTTGGTTACATCGGCCGTTGAGAGGCCGTCATCACTTACGTTGGTTCGTTTTCTTATCTGGTGGTTGCAGTTTGCATAGGACTTTCTGATGGCGCAACGCCGAATGGCACGCTGCAGATAAGCGATGGCCTTCTTACGCGTCACTGCCACTTCATGACGTCGCCAAGACTTCCAAGAACCCCGTTGCGTTGTACAGTGTACGACGACCTTTCGTATCGTTGACTAGGACGGACTCGAGCGGTTCTTAAGGCGTATTGAGAACAAATTCCAAACTGCAGATACATTCTCACCGCCCGCGTCAACACTCGACTGGAATACTACCAGCTACAGCATTCCATACGTACACTCCAATGGCTGGCTTATGGCCTCTTGCTCTGTTATGCTGTTTTCTTGGCCCGTTTCTGGCGCTGCTGTTTTCCGAAGCGTTGCTGCCCCGAACATGGGTCAAAGCAATGTTCAGCTTGACCACTCTATGCGCGGTCTCATTCCTCCTCCTTGGAGCCCAATTCGAAAATGCCCTCGTCGCCTACCTGGTTGGCTTCCTTGCCCCCTGGATTGCCATTCGCACGCTCACGGTGTTTTGGAAATCCGATCCCCCAGCAACACTTGCGACGATGAGGCTGAACCAGGCGGGCATTTCCGGAAAGCCGAGGGTCGAATGGCTCCGGCTTCCTGGCTCGCCATCGATTGCAAAGTTGTTCAACGTCGTAGACTTCCTCTTAGATTTTAGGTCTGTGGGTTGGTGTCTCAACTTCGCGGGTGGATTGCCGTGCCACTTGCATCGTCGCATGGCAGTCGATAGGCAAAACCATGTACGGAAAGGATATCCCAACGTATACAAAATCATAGCAAGATCTGCTTTCCAAGTGCTTTCCTCGCTGCTCTGGATTGAGATCTGTCAAGCCTTTCTATTGCCGACGTTCCGAGCTGGGTCCCCAGACATATTTGGCGAGCGTCTCTGGCATCGCATGCTATCCCGCTCGGGCTTTCGGCTTACCAAGGTCATCACCGTCGTCTCGATGTCTTCTGCGTTGAGCGACTTGGTTTTTATGGGGGCACAATTTTGTTACGGCATACTATACATCTCTGGTTTCCGGAACGCTCTAGTTTCGTTGATACAACCTAACCCCTGGGGCGACCCTTCCTTAGTGTTGGACAAAGGGGTTGTTGGTAGGTTTGCAAAAGAGCCGTCTTTGGGAATGACTCTAATATCTTGTTCAGGAGTATGGACGAACATGTGGAATTGTCACTTCCAGCTTGGACTGCAAAGTACGACGCAGGCCTTGAACAAACCATTTCTAGTTGGCCCGTCACAGCGGATGGGCCAGTTATCACAACTAACGATACTTTTTCTTCTGTCAGGTATTCTACACATGTGTGCGGCTTTATCATGCACAAGGAAAGAAGGGCATTTCTTCGGGGGGCTTCTTTTCTTTCTTCTGCAGCCTGGAGCCATCATGATCCAAGAACTGATCAACGCACGACGGACAGGAACCGTTTCGCGGCGAAACAAGGCCACGAACCTCGCATTCTGTGTGATCTGGTTCTTCGTCACGTACCCCCTGCTTGCTGATGAGCAAATCAGATGCGGAATCTGGGAAGTTCGTTTGTCAAACATGCTTGATTACTGCTTCAAGAATGGTCTAGGTCAAGGGAAGGGGTAGTAATGCCTTGTCACCCATCTTATTCAGGGGGACAGCTATCGCCTCAGCTAGATACAACGACTGCATGTACACTCGACCAAGTTTACCAAGCATCAAAGTTTCCACCGCAACGGCGCCAAGGTGATCGTCATACATGCAGTGCTAGATCTTGTCAACGAACGACGCAACAATAGGATCGTCTTTGACTAATGAAATTTCGACACGTCACCTGTGATTTTGGCGTAACCCGATTTGTGTTATGGCTAGAACGTGATATAAAGAATCACGTCATTATTCAGCTTTCGTTCTCTCAACCGAAGATCGCCGGACTCTTACGAAGATGCAACCCTCGGCTCGGATAGGCTAAAACAATAGCCTTATTAATATTTAAGAGCCATCCCCATCACCATGTTACCATCATAGAGTCAAAGGAAGCCACTGGTATGACCTGAATAATTCATCTTTGACGTCATCAAATCCCAAGATGCTCATCTCCCTCAACCGCGGCTCGGCCGACAGACTTGTGGTGTTTGCGAGGGTTCTATCAATGTTGAACCCAGTTCGCATCATCGATTGGGTCATTACGCTAGTCCTTTCGAGCTTCTTGCAAACGTTCAACCTCATTTTTGAATTTGCCGACATCTCCATCAACAGGCCTCTTCGAGATGTGCCACGCGTGTCCGGCTATCCATTGATCGGCGTTCTCCCCCAGTTTTACGGCCAAGAAGTCTACACAAAAACCTTGACAAAGTTCTTCGAGGCTGCTCAAGATGATGGCATCAGTTGCGCGTGGATTGCCACGACGCCGGTAGTCTACTTGCGTCATCCGGCGATGCTTCGTCAGGTTTTTGCGCAGAATTCAGACTCCATCACCAGGTATGGGCCGAACGGCGACGGGCCCTTCATTACCACTCACAGATTGGTCGGGAGCGTCACGGTAGTCGCAGACGGAGAAGACTGGCACTTTTGGCGAAAGAGCATGCTTCAAGCGTTCTCAAACACTTCAGCGCTCGAAAAGTCTTACGGCGGTTTGCTACGCATTGCGCAGAGACACGTGCAAAAGATGACAGACGAGCAGTCTAGGGCAAGCCTCCATCAAACAATGAAAGACTATACACTAGATACAGTGTGGTACGTTGCGCTAGGGGTGGACGATATGTCGTCACATTCGAAGCAAATCTTCGCCGCCATGGACCGGTTTGGTGGTCTCGTCGGTGACTTCTCGCATCTTTGGCGTCACAGAGTGTGGAGCTTTCTTTCTTGCCGACCTAATCAAGAGCCCGACAACCGTGAGCGAGACATAGGAGAGCAGGTCGAGCATGTCGTGAGCCAGCTTCTACGGCAGTACCAGGAGAATATCAAGTCCAATACTACGCCGGACGGTCAATGCTCGGAAAACATGTTGCGGAAAGTATTCGAGGAGTCAGAAAGCCCTGACGGGTCATCTCTCCCCAGGGATGTGCTATGTCAGGCCCGCCAGACGTTTGCATTCGGTCATGAGACGCCAGCACTCCTCCTTTTCTGGGCCATATGCGAACTGCATCGTCATCCGGAAGTCGTGCAACGCATGCGACGAGAAATTGTCGAGCACGGCCTCGACCAGGCTGACCAGCTCGAGTCTGGCTTCCATACCATACGTACCATGCCGTACCTTGATGCGGTAGTCACAGAGCTGCTTCGCCTGCATCCTCCCATCTCGACAACGGGACGAACAGTGACAAAGCCGATAGTGCTTCAGACGCGGCAACAAGACACCGTTATACTTCCCCAAGGATCATTACTGCTCACTTCGATGCACCTTCTTCACCACGACAAACAGGTATGGGGCGACGACGTCGATGAATTTCTTCCGCAGCGCTGGAATGACTTGCAACGCAATGCATTAGCTAACCGCTTTGAATACCTTCCATTTCTTGGTGGCCCACGGTGTTGTCCTTGCTCGGAGTTTGTCATCCTGGAGCTGAAAATTATGGTCATCGTTCTATACACGCGGCTTAACATCAGCCTTTGCAATGTCGACGAGTTGAAAAAGTGCATTGGTCCAGTGGTTTTGCCGAATACGCCGTTGAGGTATCAAGTCACACCTCTCACTCACGAGCTGGAACCTAAGATTGAACAAATATAGTGAAGGTAGAATAAAATTAAGCATTAAATTGTTTATCAAAGAAGTCAATAATGAAGTATTATATAAATTATTAGTATATTTTAATTCTAGTAGATTTGAAAGTTAGTATCAAG
>JAMYIC010000641.1:0-15323 GCA_024112705.1 Microcera coccophila
CCATAGGACAATATGGACACCCGGGTATCCAACAGAGTGACAACAGATGTTCGTATTTCTTGCGATGAGGATCCGATACTGGAAAGTCAGGACTCTGTTACAATGGACGTCTACGAGCTTAATTCCAGAACTGCTAGGGTTGAAGACTTGCGGAGCCTCAGAGCCCATACCTAGATGTCTTTATAGGCCCAGGCGCCAGAGGTAAAATTGGACATTCAGGTGACTGAACCTTTGAAAGGTTTCATTACGGAGGCAGTTCCGCGATTCTAGCCCAGTGACGCCTAAAACCACCTGTCGAAACATACCATACTAGCGTTGGTCATCGGTCGTCAGTCAACAAGCGGCTCGACGACAACCTTTCCTTGCCGTAATTGTAGGGTGGCGAGAAGGCTAGGCCATGCAAGCCACTCGATCAATTTCAGATCATGGTCGGGCCGACGAGGAGGGTCACCGATGTCGTCGAGCGGCGTAAGCACTAGCTGACGGGCCGCAGACAGATCTAGATTGACTCGACAGTCTTGTGGCATGACGATTAAGGAGCCAACTCATCAACTAAAGCCGTCTAATTTTCCACCCATTCAAAAATCGTGATCAGCTAGGTGATTTATCTCCGCCGTCCAGTTTCCTACTGCTTGGTAAATGCTCGACCAAATACACACCTTCTCGTGAGAGTCTGGTCTGCGATGTAGCACACATCCCGGGTCAGCTTATTTCAAAGCAATGGTGGCTGAGTTACCCTCGTAGGGAGGAGCTGCCGCAAGTTTGATGCCATATTTGACTATCAGGTCCCAATCATCGGACAGACCGCGGCAATACCCAGATCCCCTCGGCTATTTGTTCTACAATCTCTCCTTACGAGCAAAGACAGTCTGGGCCAGAGATTTCTAGATCACGGGTAGTGCCGTAGGGAATGAGGAGAAAGGTAAAGCTAACTCAATAAATGTTATTCGGATTAGAGGAGAGCGGTCGGGTCAAGGGGAGTTAAGAAAAAGCATGCCTGACGGAATGGCCAGTAGTGCCACTGGTATCAGCTAAGCTACTGAATTGATGGCGAGACCAAACTTTGACACCAAGCTTAATGCTCATTTATCCGTACGAATAAAGCTTCTTTCGGAGATGAAGTGCCACATTTGAGAGACTGAGTTCTGAATAGAGTTGACCGCCACTGCTTCGCCCCGGCCTGAGTCATAACAAACTTTGGGCAGTAGGTTTCTTCGATAAGGTGCGTATTATATATTGAACCCTGCCCATCCAAGTTTTCATCCTTCACTCTTCGACTTTAACGATTTGATCCATCTAACTGGACACTCACCGCCACACACCTTCGATTCAAATCGCGCAGATAACCAAGCTAACCAAGCGAACAGCAATCCAGTCCCTGGAGTCTCTGGCCAAGATGGACCCTTTCAGAAAGCTGTCACCAGAGCTCTGTGTACAAATCTTCCTCTGCATTCGTTCCAAACATCCTATGCTGCAGCTGATTCAGGCCTCGCCGGTTATGCTCGCACAGTATGCTGCGTCAAAAGCATACATCACACGGGCATTGCTCGCCTCCGACCTCGACGACGACATGATCCAGGACGCCATGGCAATCGTTTTATTTCCTTCCAACCGTTGTTCTAGTGCCGGCGAAAATCCGACCTACAAACATGTTGAACTGTGGGCAGCAAAACAACTTATCAATCCCTTGAAGGAGCATAACTGCAGACTCATCAACCATCTCGATAAACTGCATAGCTGGCTATTGTTTTTTATCGAAGACTACCTCACTAAGGCTACCGCTGTTTTCCCACCTCGCGAGTACCTCTTTCTTCCTCATTTAATGACTCATGGCCGTTCGTCATTCAGGGATCAGCAAGGTGGTACCAGGTTCGACACAGCCGATCTTACAAGCTCGGAGAGGAGGCGACTTCTAAGAGCATTTCTACGGTACGAATTCATGTCCAGGGTGAATCATCCCAGATTAAAGGCATGCTGGTATTCATTAAAGCTACTATACGCGCGCAAATGTCAGAAAATAAACCCGTTAGAGCGAGAGGCCATTCAGTGCGTCCACAAATACGTACAGTCTCTTTACGGGGCTATCTTCGCCCAATGCGGCGACTCCTGGTTACCGGACTTTCCTAAAGGTACTCTTTCATCTCGGAACACCGGGTTGATATTCCCGGATACTCTCTATGTCAATGCTGACGCTTATGGGTTTGACCTGGGCCTGTGGGACAAGACTAGTTCAGTTCCGCCCAATCTGGCATCCGTTGGCTTTGATCTCGTCACGGTTTTTATTCGATCCGCCACAGATGGACCACGTGGGCGAGATAGCATCAAGCGCTGGTTCAGAGACATCTATAAATCAGGCGAGTCAGTCGGTACGATATCCGCGCCATGTAACTCTGACGGCATGAATCTGAGATTCATATACGACGATGATGAGGAAGAGGAAGAAATGCACTGTCAGAAGGGGCCAGGCATGTATCCTCGTATTTTGTCCGGTGTCTATCAGGACCTGCAACGAAATATATACCGCCAACGGGCGTGGGTATTTCTTGATGACGACCGATTCTACCCGTCGTCTGGTTTGTCGTCACATTTGCCGACTGAGGCTGAGCTTGACGAGCAGTTTGACGAGATCAAGCTCGACAAGACGTGGTTCTGGGATCCTTGGCAGGCTCGAGCTCTACATCGGTCACAAAAGTGGCACGACGAGAGATGTGGAAGGCCTTTACATGATCAAAGGGCCGAACAATCCCAAGATCCCCGGCAGGAGATGGAGTCTCAAGTTTTGGGGCTGAAGATAGAGCATGGGGAGCCTCTCCGTTTCTACTCATGGTACAAGGTCTTTGGACAGCTAGCTCCATGCTGGCGGTAAATACGACTCTTGGTGAGGGGAGTAGCCTGCTTGTAATCTGTGTAAGTAGTGTATTTTGGTGTAGTGAAATACTGGGTTCTTTCTAAATAGCCTAGTCTAGTCATCTTGAGCATGACATTTACCCAATCGCAGCTCGTCTCAGAGGATGTGTCGCTTTAGTAAATCGGAAACTAAGTGATGCGTGACAGTATCCCGAGGTATACGATGTCCCAGACGTATGGCTCTTGGAAGAAGAGACCCAAGCCTCCCTTGTAAGTTGGCGTGGTAGAGTATCCTTTTCGATACATGATTGATTTGGTCACAGCTCCTAGATATTGCTTCCATTAACAGCTTCTTCTGGTTTGGGTACAATTTAGGGACAGTAGCTGGCTGAGCAATGGTCTTGTCGAGATGCACATAAAGGCGTACGTCAAAAGTACTTCGTACTACTTTTTAACGTTTTACGACGCAACAAATAATTGAAAAATAATCGAGTCTCTTTAATTTAGGTACTAGGTCCTATGCCAACGACTGAGATCCTTGTCCTTTGTGAACGCAAAGCTAGAGCGTCTCTTTTGCCTCCGGCGGTTAGAGTCAAGACCCTCCTCGCCTTCGGCTCGAGCTCTGCGGCAGCCCCCTAAGCCTATAGCTTATAGCAGCTTTATCTAGTGAGCGGTGAGATGGCAAAAAGATCCAATTGCTGTTGAGTACTTTAGAATTGTGGCTAGTGATTGCGGTAGTGAAACAACATTGGGCTCCCATTAGAAGAACCAAAGCTGGAAGCTGCCGCCTACTACGTGTCCTTCAACTTCCTGCAGCTTTGCTTAATTAGGAAGAAGTTATGTACCCCGTGATTGCTTGAATGAAGGCTAAGGGTGGGCAGGAGGAGCCAAGCATGGATCGAGCAGGTACTACCAAGGTGCGTCGGTATAAATAAAGTTAAGTGACAGAGGTTACTTCATCTAGACATCCTTCATCCCAAAGTTTTGCTAGAGTTCTGGATATTGAAGCATCCTTTTTTAACTTGTTTAATACCACTGTTCAGCAAGACACGCCCCTTCTCTATCATGTCCGACGTCGACCGAGCCCACCTTGCCGCGATGGGGCTTCTGCCTCCCGATTCCTCGATCCCGAACGAGCCGCCGTTGCAGACGCTCGCCGATCGTGCCCGCGCCCTTGCTTTCAAGGATGTCTCGCTGGAAGGGGATCTGACGGACGAGAATAATCCGGTCAGGGGGATAAAGGACGATGCCCAGAGGTACCAGATCTGGCGGAACGAGGCGGGCTTCGGAGAGGCCAGGATGCTACAACGCTTCGAAGACGCGCGACGCCGACACAAGGTGATGCAATCTGAGCACAACGCCAACCAGCGGGAGTACTTCGATACGATAGCCCGGCTCAGCAACCGGCGGTCGCCTTTCGCATAGGGTGCGCACCACCGTTGGCTGGCCCGCCAACTCAGGGCAGGTTCCATACCTGTGGCTGGCCTAGTTAGACTGGCTGAGGTCGCTGGTGAAGCGGCTCATTTTGCGTTCGAGTAAGTAAGTGGCTGAGGAGAGATGGAGAGGTTACTAACATCATAATAGACAGGCGCGAGAGCGTATGGCTCTGCTCTCCGACGATAACTGGCAGTGGGGTTACTTCACCCTCGATAGCCGAAGGACCCATGAGCGGCGTGCCGAGACATCGCGCAAAGACGCCCTCGGATAGGTGAAGATAGTCAACGCGCTGATCGCTGCCATACAGGCGGATAAGGAGAGGGCCCGATCCTCGTCTCTATCGGAGGAGCTCAAGTTGCGAATGCCTCGGATCTAACGATATGACGATCCTATGGCGACGACTTGGAGGACGCGACTTGTTGGATGTACCCACTAGGACACAAGTGGAGGGTGGTTCGTACAGAATCATTATGCGAAGGAAAACGCCAGGAACCCGAGGAAAAGACCACTCGTACTCTACTGCGAAGGAAAACGTACAAAACCCTCGACTGATGGCCTAACATTCTAAAGGTCTTGAGGCCTACCGGTGGACGGCTCCCTTTCAGCAATCCAGGTATCAGTGGCGAGTAAGCGAAGGAAAACGCAAGGAACCCATGATGCGATTTGAAGAAAGATTCGGCATTCTTTGAAGGTCTCGAGGCCCGCTGGTGGACGGCTCCCTTCTCAGTAATACCACTTTCCGATGATCAAGTCAGCAGGCGAAGGAAAACGCAAGGAACCCGAGGAAAAGATCACTCGTACTCTACTGCGAAGGAAAACGTACAAAACCCTCGATGCGGTCATGTTCAGTGTTGTTTGGAGGTCTTGAGGTCTGACGGTTGACGACTCCCTCCCGCAACATCTGGATCGATGGCAATGACCAAATCGGGAACGTCGACGACGAGTTCGCACTTCTACGCAGTGTCGACGATCAACCCTTTGCGGCAATGAGCAAAGGGGCCAAGACGAACTCGGCCATCCGCTGGATTGACGCCCTTCAGCCCACCTGCTCCGTCGTTCTAGAGCAGTCCACCCGGCCATTCACTCGAGGTTACCGAGGCCCATGCTACGTACCCAAGATATACCCTGAACCGTCAGCCACCAGCCATCAGCAGCCACTACTATGGATCATCAACCATCAACATATCGTGGACGACGAGTCACGGAGCGACACGGTACTCGTCATAGGCGGCACATGTTTTCTCGAGCGACACTTCCTCTCCATCCCCACACCTAATCAGCCACGAGATCTTCTTCTTCGACCAAGTCGTTGTAGCATCGAGTACATCTCGATAAGCATCTGCTTAGACTCAAGCAGGATGCGTCCCAAGTGCCATTGCGGGCCAGGCCGATGCCATTCTTCATCTCGGTGCTTCGCTTCCGTCTGGGACAGTTACCACGTCCTCTGCACCGGCAACATTCACTCCACCGAAGCGCTATTCAAGATGGCGGCTACTTGATCAATTCCTCTTTACTTCATTCCCACCATGGGCGCACCAACCGACCCTGCTGGGACTGCCGGCGCCATCGCCGCATCCCCTGCCCCATCGATCAACGGCGCCAACGGTTACGTTGCTGTTGAGTGGGCAAGCGAGCGCATTCTTGCGAGGCCTGCTGATGCTTCTGGTAATTCTCCCACTATCAACCGCTTTCTACCTACAAAAGAACAGAAAGGAGCTCTTATCGAGGAATGGCTTTGCAACCGTCAAGTACACACCGCTCATGGCCATTTTGACCTTCGAGGTCGGTCCTTGATCTATAGCGTCGTGTCTAACAACGATGCCCTCATCACCGATCACGCAATCCAAGGCGTGGGCTGCGCTGGAACTACATCAGGTGCCTGCAGCATCATCATCATCATCATCATCATCATCACCTTTCCTCTACTCATCCGACCTCTCTGCGTCTCATCCATGGAACTGGTTTTTGTTGTCGCCGCCGCTTAAAAACCGCCATGTGAAGCATCTTCACCAGCGACCTGATCTGGCGATAGTGTTTTTACGTTAACCTGCTCATTGGTGGTATTAATGTTGCCGCCCTCCTCATCTTCCTGTCGCGTATCAAACGTCCGGAACTCGGCTCTATGCGTCTCGTTGACAAACTGAAGAAAGCAGACTTTATCGACCCGCTCATTTATTCACCTACCATCACTTGCCTGCTCCGCAGTGGGAGGTTCGACCTATGCTTGCATCACCGGCCGCATCGTTGTGTTGTTTGTGCTCTTTGGCTTACAGCCTATTGCCCTTGAACGATGGAAAGACCCCGAAACCACCTTGTCCTGCATTTCGCGCTACCACACGGAACCAATTTGGGATCAAGACCGTCACGACTTCACCAGTTGCCCAAATCTTAGACTATCGGTCCAAGCCTCCTAAGTGCTGACAGGCCAAGCCGGCTAGCATGCTTCCGGCAGACGGCACCAGTGAGAGGGACTCAGGGCGTGGCCAAGTCCGAATGTCTCTCAAAGCTCTCAAAGACTCGCGAGCCGCTACGCCGCCTTTGTCGATCACATGGGTGTACTCTACGCTCCGGCCATAGGCTGAGGAATCTTGAAGGGTCGACTAGGGCCCGTCATCGCCCTCCTGGCGCATCACTCACAGATAGTCACGCACAACCTGGGTTAAAAGAAATAGAACAGCCCGCGAACTCTCCTCGGCTCGACTTTACTTCATTCAATGGACGGCCCGCTATAGCCACCTTCCGGACATCAGCCAACGGCGATGTGCAAGCAGCTTTCACCAACCGGCATCATCAAGTTCGTCAAAACTCTCAGAACTATAGCTTCTCTAACCATTCAATCGGCTACTCGAGGGCTGTCACGGGTCTTTTTGATGCATTCTCCCTCGCCGGGGCCAGGCTACGACGGTCCAGTACTGCTCCTCCTCCTCCGCCGCCACAGGACAGGCCGTCGCCAATCCCTAATGATTCTCTATGCCGACAGCCAAGGCCATCAGATGAGATATTTTAGACGGTACTTCTACCCTCAGTTCCATATTCAGGGTTGCCAATCCCCCCCAAGGTGTGAACCTGACCTGGCAAGAGTCCTCTCTTCCCCCCATGGTACTCTAAGCCTAGACTGCCTATCTGGCGTATATCGGGTTTAATGACGACCCGCCGCTTGTTCAGCCAAACATCGAAGCTGTCTCCCGCATGTCGTGTGTCATATATTTGCGGCCACCGAATAAATTTCCTGCACTTCATTTCTTCCTGAGCCACACTAAGTCGAGGGCCACGAACGCTCCCGACGAATTCGCCAACCACGAGCTGGACAACCAGCTATACCTCAACTACCGCGCTCAGGTGCCGTTTCATGCAGCTCAACTGGGAGATCCACCACTACCCGAGGCCGTGAGTAAGTGGACTTCGCGCATGGGAGATGCTTTGTCTGGAGTGTTGTCCGGTGTGTCTCCGCCGCTTCTCCTCGCCGTTCAAGATTTCAGGCTGCAGGGCTTTGCAGACATGGCGAATCATCAGGACATCCACAACCGTCTTCCTCAATTTCGTTCAGATTTCCCCAGATCAATAGACGATTTGACACATCTTCAGGAACTTTTGATGGTTGTCGGCATGGTTTCGCGGGCTAATGCGGGCACGCCCATGACTTGGAAACTAAGCAACATAGCATCCAACAGTCGACTTCGCAGCCCGTTCACCGAGATGCGATACGAATCACGATTGATGATCTGATCAGCACCCAAAATAGGAGATGAAAACGATCGGCAGCTTGGCCACCATGACTTAGACTCATCGAGCTGCACATCATCGCTCGAATTCGCGTCACCCCTGCGTACCCGCCCCCTCAAAATCCCTTCCCGCCTGGTGGGTATGAACAAGACGCGCCTGGAATGGCTGTGCTCGTCAATGTTACTGCTGTAGAGCTACACACTCAGTGCGCGCAGCGATTGAACATGAAGTTGAGCAAGGTCGTGCATTTGTGCAGAGGCCATCGAACGCCAGGGTTCGTTTTGGCTCAGAAGATTGCCCTGGAGCAGAGATGTATAATCAAGTTCCTCCGCAACGTAACGGAAGACTACGGCTGGTGCGCGAAGACACATCCGGTCTCTGCCATCTTGTTAGTCGAGTCCTTCGGTAAAAAGCATGCAGCTGGTCAAGTTGCCCGCCCGCGTGTGGGAACTTCTTCTGGAGTAGTCAAAATGCTTACAACGAGGCTATCAATGGGCCCAAAACTGGAGTATCGGCCTTGCAGACCCGGGTCCATGGCAAGGGCGCGGCAGAGCTACGTCTCCTCGACCAAGTCTTGGACGCGAATCAGCTGGTCCAGATGTCTGTTGACATAAACGAGTCAGCCTATCATCTGCCTTGTGCCCAATTCTGTAGGAGGATGCGCACAATGCCACAGCAACCCAACAAATATGACGACGGTTTTAGTTCATCATGTTCTCAATAGGTTCGACTTACCCAATCACCAGACTGTGTCACCCGCCGAGGATATCCGTATAATGTCGAGGCTGCCCATGGTGGATGATGCTGCTCTCAGGTTCTGGACGACTTTATTCTGCAGTGCAGCGTTTCCAACTGTGATGGAGATTGCGCCACCCAGTGTTTGAAGCACGACGATAGAGGTACCGGCTGGGATGTCGGCCTTGGGCAAAACAGACTGAACCGCGACCTAGGGTTGTTGCGAGTCTATGCCAATGCCCAAGTCCACCAAGACCTGGTAGCCGACCCAACTGAGGACACCAGAATTGACCGCTCAGGTTGCCATCGGACCCTCTCCAATAGGCGTCATTACGGAGACGAGCACCATAAAGTGGGCGCCCTGAAAAAGAAAAGATAGGCAAGTCGGCCAAACGAATAAGTCGACCTTGGGCTCAATGCCAAAGAGAAACTCGAGCAAGATCATGACGTACAGTATCCATCTTTGGTGACGAGGATGCCGACCAAAGTGCCCATGACGATAACGTCCAAGAGAAAGGGGAGCAGCGTGATGCTGGACGAGGTACCGCCGCATTTCGGATCACTTGTTGCCGGAAAGGAATATAGCAATGAGAAGAACGAATGTGGATCGATTAGAAAAAGTGTTCCAAACAGCCGCGACGACGATCCTTTGCGTGATGATATGCAAGCAAGCCGTGCCAGCGATAGGATGCAACGCTCGTGGGTCAAGATCATGGTCGGGCTCGCTGAGGTGACGCTGTTCTCAATTCAGATTCATCAGCTAGACACCACTGGTCAACAGTATTGCCCTCACGGCGCTTCCTGCTTATTCCCAGGGCAGAATGGCTGCAGAAGATCTATCCAGTGCTCCGAGACGGGAGTGGCACGCGCGAGCAACCCGCTAAGCCGGTCGACACGACAAGGTCATCTCGGCCCCGAACCTCGCAGACTTGACTGCGGACTGGACAAACGATGAGAATACCAAAGAGATGAAGCCTCAATTTAACACGACGACGAAAAACCTATCCATGAGCTACGATGTTTGTGTCTTACAACCAGTCATCCAGGAGGTTGACGGAACCAACTTCTTGCTCAAGGACGAGAACGATGACCATTATCGGCGAGCTGATGAGATACCACGACTGTATGGGCTGATGGATGCGAAGACTCGGGATGAGGCTTTAGATAGGACTATCTACCATTCAATGCGAACGGAGATACAACCGGTCGAGCACAACACCATGGGGCTCAGGTCGTCTGGCTGAGACAACCGAGGCATTGAAGAATACAAGAAGGCCAATTGGGAGCGCACTCAGGCCTGTTATTCCGTACTCCGTAGTATTGAGCAGATAAATAACTTTAGTTGCAAAAATGCCACGTTTTTCATTGCCATCTCGCTGCATCGTAATGATTTTTGGGCCTTGTCCACGCTACGAGAGCAGCGTCCGGGACTTCTCAGTGAATGCTCTCTACTCTACTGCAACTCGGAGCAACAGTACATTTACGGTTAATGGCAACATGGCAAATTTATCATGAGGAAATGCTCAAATAACATAACATATCATTTAAAAAAGCGAAAACCCAGCATGGCGGCCTACAGCCATAGCCAACCCAGATCATCCGCAAAGCCGTAAATGATGATCCTTTGTTGCCTCGAAATAGGCTGAATCCGCAGGCTAGATCATGTTGTTCAAAGAGTGTCAGATAATGCCATTTATTCGGTGGATCGATGCGTCATGACTCACTTTTTGAAGACAGGTACGTGAAGCGGAAACGAGTCTGCAGGTAGTCTGGATTCCAGTTTTTCGTTTTCGTGGATAGCTAAGAATATTTTCCTGAGGATTGATCTCCACAGCCATACCAGTAGTAATTCGTTGAAGATCACGTTCACTTTCCTTATTGGTCTGTAGATAATCGATGAGTCCAGTTGGGCTGTCACGCCGTGTAAGCCTGGCTGGTATTTGCGTGACTGAAACAGGGGACGGAGTTCTTCGTGTTCCTTATCAGAAATCACAGTAGTGTCTAGCAGACCAGTATGAAACACAACAGGTTGCTAACGCAGACTAACGGCGAGCTGGATGGGCCGTATGGCGCGTCCCGTGCTCGAACCGACCATGTTTAACCAGCCGGACTCGTCTTGAGGCATTAGGATAGGTACACGATATAAGATGAATGGGGAACCAACAAAGCACACAGCTTCATGTTGGAGACGTCTACATCAAGACTTGCACTACGAGCAACAAGTGAGGAGAGGATGGCATCAAGTATCGTGAGAAACACATTGTTGTCCTCCTTTGGGGATGCTGTATTTTATAACCATTGTTCAAAATCTGCGGAGACACAATATTACGGCTCCCATTTTCTAATAGCAGCTCTATCTATGGAAGTCGAAGATACAAGTCTAATAACTTTTCGAAATCTATAGTCCCCAGCCCAGTCACAGCATCCCATCCCTGCGCAGCAGGATACGCTTTGGGAACGCTGCACCCATAATTGTACCCAGTTGTTACATCACGGGTGAAGTCAGCTGCGCGTCCATAAAGCACTGGGTTGATAAATCCCACGGGACCTTTGTTAGCGTGCATACGGGCATCGTTGATCCTAGCAATCATGGAGGCAACCACAGGGGTTGATGCAGAGGTTCCGTATATGTTATGAAGTACGCCAACAACATATACAAGATAGCCTGTAGCCATTGCAGATATGTCAGGATATCCTCTGCCACCAGGGTTCATGTAACCAGCCGAGGTCAAGTTGGCCAGGTGCTCTGCTTGGTCGCTGTTTTCCAAATAGGAGCTGACCGCCTCTGACTGGTACAGCGGTGCCTCGAAGACACGACTGAAACCGCCACCGGACGTCGCATCTTCCTTGCTCGTTGAGCTTTCCCAAGTGAAAACGGTTTCAGGTGGGAATGTTGCCCCGGGTTTCCATTTTTGGTCTGCTGCGCTCAATTGTGTCCCGCCAACGGCAGTGACCCATGGACAGGACGCTGGAAAGTTTGGACTGAAAATCCCGGTGGTGGTATTCAGGGACCCGGTGGTACGGTCGATGCAGGTTCCCTGGCTGGAAGCAGGGCCGACGTCTCCTGAAGCCGCTAGTATCGTTACTCCCTGCAGGCCCAACTTGAGAAATTCGATGCATTGTCTTCGAACGTATCTTTCGGGGAGCTCTGCCTCTGGCTGGGCCCAAGATATAGAGATAACGAGAGGCGGCGTGTACTTTCCACAATCTGACGCCTTGTACCCATCAGGGTTCGCAGAGTCAGGATAGATGGGGTCTATATCAGGGTCCAGGGCCGTTTTGCAGTACTCCTCGTCGAATCCGGAGAGCATTGTGTTCAGATTTCCCCGTAAATACTTATCTCCTATCTAGAATACAGTAATTAGCAAGCTATGAGGCTTGAAAGATCAGGTGTTCATCTTGTTTCAGGTACCAGTGTGCTTACCTGGATATCCGTCACCGGAAGAGGATCAACAAGGGCCATGCTAAACCCAAAATCGAGATTGGGCTCCATATTGAATGGGAAATTCTTAAGATCAGGATCTCGGTATCCTCCGTTTATAGGTAGCATTACCGGACGGTGAGAAACAAGATTTGGTTGGAAGTCGCCAAAAAACTGATCCAGATCCTCTCCGAGCCACGTCAGCCAATCCGACGCATAGATTCCGATAGAGTTGTCAGGGTGAGATGGTGTGGTGGACGATGGTATCCCGTAGAGAAGACGGAGACATTCCGGAGTTGCGTACTTGAAACAGTCAACTTGACGGATCTTTTTGGGCTCTGAAGAGTTTCTGGCGCCGATTTTTGGTGTAACTGTATGCCTTTTCCTAGATCTACTATCATCTCTCTCACGTAGCGTCGCAGTGACAAAGTCGACGTGGCCAGAGATGCTTTTGGGCAGATGGTAGGCGCCCGAAAAAACGTACTTTTTGATGCCGCAGACATGCTCACTGTAGCTAGTGCGTAACAGCTTCTCTGCGCTGCGCGCAGTTATATCCAGTATCAGGTGATCAACATCCAAGGCCACATTTTTATATGGAACCCTGGAGTTTTTGAGCCAGCGTCCAAGGTCCTGGACTTGGTGGCGAGGTGAAGCGAATAAGCTTCCGACCTGTCCCGCCGTCCAATGTTGCCCGAAGTGTTTGGACTCTGGATCAGATATGGTCTGGAGGTGAACAGCCGCAGAATTTGCCACACTATCTGGAATAGAGAGAGAGAAGCTTAAACGTAACGTTTGGTCACCCTGGATTGCCCTGCGCCGTTGGCATTTCGAATCCGAGCTAAAGCGCTGAGATGGGTATGAGACATAAGGAAGGGAAACAGCAAGTGTTAGATGAAACCACACGGAGAGCAGTAAGAGTTTGGAGAACATTGTGGTGGCAGTTGCTTTTGGCTTAGTGATGAGTTCTGAGCTGGGCATCAGGGCTGACCCATGAAGGTTTGTAATGGTATGAGCACCTGATATATGCTAAGCGATAAACAAAGTCAGGAAAACACGTACCAAACATACGATTATCTTCTCCTAATCGTCAATGTCGTAACCAAGGTGGGGATGAAGCACAGCGGCGTATCTTTATCCATAAGCGGAATCACAATGCGTGTGTGACTCCAGCAACGTGCTTGCAGCCAGGCTAACTTGTTAGAACCCACCGCTGGAGCAGGATCTCCTGTCCCTTTGTCCGAGGGATAAGCACTAGCTTTGCCTTTGCATAAGCCGAGAGAGGGGCTAGGCATGAGTTGTGTTACTACGAGTTTCTTGATCAGACACAGAGTTGATCGTGAGCCGAGTCATCCGCAATCCCGTTGCAACCCATTGTAGGATCCTTAGTTACTCGGAGGGTTACCAAAGAGGAATCTCGCAACGGCGTGTCTTCGGTCATTTTATGACGTTGTGAAGACACGCATCTTCTACCTCGAGAATCGGTGTATATAGAAGCTAGATGATCTCTCTCAGGCTGCACCTAAAGCTATCAAACAGCTCACACAGTTTCACCCCAATTCAATTCGTCTTTCCACCACGCTTCTGCGACAAGCTCCTCCTCGGCCTGAAAATATGCGTTTCCTAAACTTGAGCATCATTCTTTTGGCGGGATCTGCTGCCGCTGCCCCTCTTGCTGGCAAAGAACCCGTTGAAGTTCGCGTATGTCACAAATAGCAACCTTGTCCAACTCACTCAGGCTAGGAGTTAAAATTAGTTACTAACGTGAGTTCGTCTCGTTATATAGGGGATATCCGATGTAAGTCTTTACCAGCCGAGAAATATGTGCACATCCAGCAAGCTGACTCGCTACTTACCAGCAAATTTGCCGCTATGCATGTGCCAAGGATTGTGCCAGTGGGAACAATCTCCAATGCCTCGCTTGTGTTGCTACCTGCAGATACACTGGAGGGGACGGCGGCGCTGTTCCTCCCGAGGAACTCAACAAGGACGAATAGGGGAAAGGTAGATAGGAACGTGGAAAGGCGTTCTAGCTCAGTCCACCTGTAGGGATTGGCACAAATATGGAACCAATTTCCCTGTTGAGTCGAATGACTGTCAAGTGCCGCCATTCTTCGTAGTAGATGGGGTCCTGTTTCGTGACTGCTGTTAGTTTTGCTGCTTCGGTGACTTCGAAAAATGCTTCGCTATCATGTTTTGGTCCCCTTTCCCAATACTGTACGCCGATAGGCGACATTTTGTTGATGTTGTAGAACCAATGTATCAATAGAGGTGAAGTGTCCCTCAAGCTCTCACCGAGTGTCATTCTTTCGTTACTAAATGAAACATTAAGATATTGGCAACGTACGACAAGAAAGGCGGAACCTACCAACTTGCTGATAGCTCGCAGAGTCTCCTAGTTTTTACCATCACACGATAATGTTGAAGAGTGAACAGCTCATGTAAGATTTGACAATTGGTTCTGTTGCTTTGCCTATATAGTACTAGATTCCCTCCCCTTTGCGATGCGGGAGAACCCAAGATGCGCAGGACCAACCAAAACTTTTCACTCTGTAATAAGAGCCTTACTGAGCGATGCAAGTGAGCGCACCGTTGACATTCTCGCATTCTGTCAAGTATTAGAAACACAATTGTTAACTCAGACTGGGCTTGCTGCGTACTTCCGCTGAGAACAGGGGAGTTGCCGGAAGGACCACCACGGTACTTGCAGCTAGAGCCCTGCTTGTGAGAGCAGTTGTTGGGGCAGTTGCAAGCATGGTCTCAAGAAAAGTAACTGATGTTAGTGAAGCCTGAGTTGATAGAATGCCGCTTGATCACGTACAGGCATCGGTAGCAATGGCAGTGACACCGCTAGCCATGAGCACGAGGGCTGTCAGGACGACTTTAATCTGCATTTTGGTGTCAAGTTTCGCGAAGTTTTAGTATTTCAAATTGTGTTTGTTTGAAGAAAAACGTTGAGTTATCTATTCGATGTGGTTCATACACAGACGTGGCCGGCAAACTCTACACTTTTATAACTGAGCCAAGTAACGCGATGGACAGGAATGCGGCCTTCGTTCCGTAGTTTGGTAGACGAGAAGGGTTTCACGATGCTCTACCATATTTGCTAATACGTACGTGTTGTTAACTTGACGGAGTAAATAAGCCTCGCATAACCCCCCCC
>JAMYIC010000642.1:0-19746 GCA_024112705.1 Microcera coccophila
CTTCAAGTGGTCTCTACAGGCATGTCTTACGCACCACCATGTACGTTACAGGGTGGAGCCGGGAAGACCGAGGGATCTGACCGAGATCATGTCTCGTGGGCTTGCTGCTTGACGCCTCCAACACACCGCTAATTAACACTGTGAGATTGTCGCAGCGCTGGTCAACCCAAGAATGGCATAGGGGGCAACGGCTGGCGCCACACCATCTGCTGCTCGCGACTCCTTTTCGTCAGGTGGCTACCTGCGGTCAGACGGAAGCTTTGAGCGATCCGCTCCGCCATCCGCATATCTTATCTCCCGATAGCTATGGCTTGAAGTCACATTCCTCCCGCAAGCCAATCAACCGGCTTGTTTCCCGGAACTGAAAATCGGGCGATAGGAAGTGGCGGTCTTCCATCTGCGGAAACAGTAAATCTCATTTGTTTTGCGCTGGGACCATCCACCTTCTTACTTCCTGGCGGTGGCATAATCGGCTCACTCATTCATAGCTTGAGTGTCTATGAGTCTGCGGACCTGGGGCTCGTCGCATCCTCCTTGGGGATGTCTTGTTCCAAACCGGAGTGGCCACCCTTGACGGTTAAGTCCGAGTTGACCGAGAGAAGGGTCAAGTAAAGGCCATCGCTTCTCACCGAGCTGATCAACAATGTGGCTTACAGGATATCAATTAGGGCTCTGATTGCTGCTAGTCATCGAATCTCCAGGGTCGCCGAGAGGCCAAATTGAATCCTTTTTTTCTCGATGCTGAAGGAAAAAACTGCCCTTGGTTTCCGCCTAATATATCCCCAACTTTTAGTCCTTGTTGCTGATTATGAGTTCGACGGGGACCCTGACGCTTATTACGACACTCTGTGTAGTTGCAGGGCTATCTCTGTTCGCAGTGGCAAACCTTGCACTTCTGCCTATTCAGCCGACAACCAATACTCAACAGGACCCTTTATTTCCCAACTGTTTTCTGCGCGTCCGCGATAACCGTTCGATATGCCTCATCGTAGTAGTTCTTAAGATCTTCGCTTCCCAGCTCGTCGTGGTTATACGAGACGTGCTTGTTCAGGCATGTCCCCTTCTTAAGGGGCCAGGTTAAAGATAATAGGGACATTTTCAGGGCTCTTCTTAAAGAGGCTCTCTATGCTCAACCTCTAGTCCGTCTTACAGGAGACTGTCAATTTGCAGTTGAATTCCTCTTGATCATACCTAAGACGAGAACCTCGACTGTAAGAGAACGTTGGGATTTTGGCAAGCTGTGACTCGTTCTCAGAAAGAACCCTGTTGGCGTCATTATCATGCTAAACCCTCGATATACCGAGGACTGAGAGGGTAATGGCTGTCTGGCATTCAACGAGAGGAGCTCGGAGATGGGCCGAAGCTAAAGTGCGAAAGAGTTCTGAAGAAGCGCCAGAGGATTCCCAATTTTTTCCAGTTCGAGATCTGCGCCAAGAGGTAGCAAGATACTCCAACCCCCAACAGTGGAGTGGAAATATCTTAGCTCTGCCGATGAGTTTGGGGGCCAACATCTACCCCTGCACCTGCATGTCGCACTGTGCCTATCTACGATTCTAATAGGGCTTGATCAGAATTGAGGTGCTTATTTCGAGTTAAGATGACTCATTCTGTGCGGCTGAGATGTGGCGAGATGACGGCCACCCAGCAACGCTTCCACATCCATCCATCTTCCGACGCGCACAGGTGATCTACCTACCTGCGGCTTAGACAACGAGACTACAAGAATCGTGTGAATAGATTGCTCAAAATGGCTCCAGGCCACGTTTCGAAAACCCGTTCGATGACGTCTTCGACCCGGAGGTGCTAGATGATATCCCGACAGAACCAAAGGGTCAGTATAAAGACCAGTTTAACGCAGCTGTCAGCACTATCCAGAAAAGAGTTAGATCCGCCAAGGAGGCCGGCTTCGATGACTTCATTGGCGAATATGGCGGAATTGCTGGCAAGATGCCAACGGAGGCTTCTGGGAATCTACTCCACGTTTGATAGACAGGTGAAATATATCGAGTTTGAACACACAGACTCATTGTCCGATAAATAGTAGGGGATATCTGGATTTGCTGAGGTATAAGAACAAGTATTGGTACAACTCTATGTACAAGGCTGTCAGGGCATCCAATCATCTCCGTGTCAAGTACACGATAGCTACATGCGTGCCGTACGATAGTCGAGTATCATAGATCCCAGACCCTATACGATGTCTTAAGGATGCGCTTCAGGTATCATCACAAGACAGCAAAATAAGTCTGCACCTCACGCTAGAGGAAAACTTGAACCCAGACTCTCCAACTAATTAGGGGCACGACCCTTGACAACTCCCGGTGGGTTCAACAGAGAATCAGGGAGTGGGAGATCAACTCAATTCGAATATCAATAAGTTACGAGCACTCAGCGCTTACCCTAGCCCACAAAGCCGCCGCCCCTAGCCACATATGGAGCCTAAAGATGTCGAGATTATAACCAGAGATGCAGGCACAGATCAAGTACATATGTGCTCGTAGAGTTAGGCAGATGCTCCCAGGGTATACGCTATCATGGTAGTGTAGTAACAACCTGCTGCTCAATTTTGTCGATCCCACAGCATAGCGCCGGCATCAACTGGACTGACATATTGCGTGTAATCATTGTCCATGATAGAATACCGCACTTGTTCGGTAGAGTAGCGGCACACCTTATCCTGGCACTGATATCACTTCTCGAATGTCGACAGAGGCATCAATTCATTCCTATCAAACCTAACCAAGCAGGCGTCCACTTGTGGATCAGTCTCGTATTATAGTGCCGACAAAGTTAGTAGCCACAGCCACGCCGGCGGTGGTCATGACTGGGTTTGCGTGCATCACACCCGCAGTCGCCATGCCAGCCCCAGCCAATACTCCGAGAAGCGCTACAACGTTCTTCTGGATCCGACTTCTGTCCTGCTTGCTCCGGATACCGGCCTCGGTTTCCTGCATCCGTCTAGTGCTCACGTCTTTCTCCTCCTGGTGCTGCCTCTTCAGCTCCTCCTCGAGCTTCCTAACTGATTGCATCTTCTCCTCCAGCTCCCTCTGTAGCTCTTTTGCTTTCTCGGCCTCGACCTCGCCGGCCTTGACTTGGGCTCGCTTCTGGTCTTCGATCTGCTGCGTCAGGGCTGCTTCCTGCTTCTCAAATTGCGCTTGTGCTTCTCGGAAAGCCTCTTCGTCGTGAGACCGGACGCGTTTCACCAGTTGATGCTCAGCCTCTTCCCGCGCTAGAGCTTCTTCTAACTGACGTCGCTCATCCAGCACGCCGGCCAGCAACTGTTCGTACTCGGCCGTCTTTTGATCGACGAGGCTATGAAGCGAGATCTTGAGCGACTGCTGGGCCTCGTCGGCGTCGGCGAGCTGCTGTTCAAACAACTGCTGCTGCGAGAGGAGCTTCTTGGCCAATGTCTCGTTGGCCTGCTGCATCATTTCTTCCTGTTCCCCGCGGAGCTGTGCGATCTGTTCCTGCAGGTGTGACCTGATGGTTGCAATCTCTCGCTGTACTTCCTTGCCGGCGGCAGTGTCATCGAGCGTCAGTTCTTCGTTGACTAGTTCGTCTTGTATCTTCAGCACAGCCGCGCCAGAAGCGTCGTGGATGTCGATGAGCTTGCCGACTATGTCCTGCGCCGATGGCTCGCTGCCCGACCATCGAATTACCTGGCTGCCAGCGCTATGCATAGCACCCCAGAACTCGGCGGTGGTTATGAGTTCCTTTTCCCTCTCGGCCGCCGCTTCCATGTGCGCCGTATCCACGGTGTTCCACATGGTGGTCGCGAGGATGACATGCCCCAGAGCTGCGTCGCCACACAGCTGCTTGAACATGTTCAAGTTCTTCTTGGCTGCCCCCGAGACTCTGTTATCAGTGATGCGTTGCAGGTATACAATGCCGGCGAGCTTGACTTCTTGTCGGTAAATCTGCGATAGGAAGTAGGCTATGTCTTTGAGGACTTCGGTATCGGAGCGGTTGGTATCATCGAAGCCAGGCGTATCCACGAGATATACGCGGCGATGGGGAGTGTGCTGGTAGGCATAGATGCCAACAGCTGCAGTATGTGACATGAGGCTGTGGCCGACCCCAACGTTCTGACCGGTGACGCTTTCGATAAAGGTGCTTTTTCCGGCTCCTGTTACTCCCATAACCGCGATGACCAAGTCATCAGGGCTATTGTATGTAGGATGTAGGTCAGTATCGTGAGTTGGCGTATCTCTATCAATAACGTACCTCAGCTTCGTTACGTCAGGCATTTTCGAATCCATAATTTCGTCAGTTGAAGAGATGAAATCTCTTGAACAAACCCAGCCGCCTTGGAATTGCGGCCTTTTATCTTTGCTAGGCTTATGCAGGTTTCAGCCGATCGGTCGCGTTACGTACCGTCTGCCTCCCAGGTAGCGCAAAAACAGCCACAGTGGACCATGTGCCTCTACGCAATTGGCGATATACCTGTGTTTGCTTTGTCTTACGTGAGACGTGCATAAGCGAGGGAATGTGTATGTGTAAGGCTGCAAGCCGCCGTGGTTTTCTGAGGTTCTTTGGCGGTACGAAACCTGGCCAGCCTCTTCTTCATCCACAAATAACCCCTCGCTCTTCTTGCCGACTCGCGGAGCGTGACAGACACACTTGAGCGTTGAAGTGCTTGGGAATCAAGAATATCTCTGTACATTGCAGTCTGCACCTTGCGGCCTGACAGCTTGGTGAGACGGGATCGAGGCTGTAGTGTTCTGTAACCATGGCAAACGACAGGGTCAAGGATGTCTACATCGCCTTGATGGGTGTCACTGGGACTGGAAAAAGCACTTTCATTTCACACTGCACCGGCGGAAAAGCCGCAGTTGGAAATGGGCTTCAGTCATGTCAGTCAGAATCCTCACTTCCCACCCTCCGAGACAGGCCTCCTTACTAATGGATAACTAGGTACCCAAGAAGTCAAGGTCTACAGCTTCCCCTACAGCGCCAAGGTTACCGTCCATCTGATCGACACACCGGGTTTTGACGATACAAATAGGCGCGACATTGATGTTCTCAGGGATATCTCGACATGGCTCGGGCAATCCTACCGGGACAAGGTTTTCCTCAGCGGCATCATCTATCTCCACCGGATCAGCGATACGCGGGTGCCAGGATCGGGGAAAATGAGCATTGCCCTGTTGCTCAAGCTGTGTGGCGAGGACTGCATGAAGAAGGTGGTCCTCGCCACGACCATGTGGGAGAAGGTCGAGCCCCGCGAAGGAGAACGCCGTGAACAGGAGCTTGAGGAGGACTTTTGGGCTTTCATGAAGGAACAGGGTTCATCGGTGCGTCGACACTGGAACACCAAGCAATCGGCTCTGGACATCATCCAGATGTACGTGCCTGAGAGACTCAATGCCGAGCCCGAGACTTTGACCCTCGCCATCCAGAAAGAGCTCGCGCAAGACCACAAGACTCTCGGCCAAACCAGTGCCGGCCAAGTACTGAACGGGGTCCGTGACCTGGAGATTGAAGAACTTGGACGCAAGATTGACGAATGCCGCGAAATAATGATGAAGGACATGGAAGAACAGCAGACCAGCATCGTATCTCTTCTCAAAAAACAGCAGGAAGAGATGAACCGCAGAAGAGAAGAAGCACGGCACGAGAAACAGGAGATGGAAATCACCATGGAGCAGCTTCTCGCTCAACAGTCGGCCGGGATACACGAGATACTGAGTCAGCACACCGCAGCGACACAGTCACGTATCGAGGCATTGCAAGGTAAAGAAACGTCTCGGCGTATGCAAGCGACTGTTCGCGAACAGCACAGACTCGAGAGACCCGAGGTCGACCAGCAGGCGGTAAACCAGCGGAACCGAAACCCTGAGGCTCGAAGTATGTCGAAGTTATCAGTCGTCTCAGGATCGACGGCAGCATCATCCAAGATCCAGCCCGCGGACAAGGTTGCCAGATCTAGGTATGATTACGCAACCCACCTCTAACAAGCTTTCCGAAGGCGAACACTGACATGATCACCAGGCCCGTTCTCAAAATTATCCAAGAGCTCCCTGGGCATCCTGGCAACGTGGAGTCCCTGGTCTTTACGGCAGATGGCCAGAGACTCATCGCCGGCACAGGCATGAACCAGATCTGGATCTGGGACCGCGACAGATACGGCAGATGGTGGCCCAAACAAACCGTGACGATCAAGAGCACGAGCAAAACTGAAAAGGTTTTCGGCGGCCGCGACACGCATACCATCAAGGCTCTGGTCCTCGGCCCCGATGACCGTTTCGTCGCCGCCGGTTCTGTCGATAAGAACCTTCGCATCTATCAACTTGACGAATCCGGTAAGCTCGAAGAGGCACAGTGCTTGAAGACCAAAGCCGGCTTATTCGACATGGAGATTGGCATGCTGGCACTATCACCCGACGGTAGCCTACTCGTGGCGGCTACGGTGGGCACGGGAGAGAGGATCTTTATCTACAAGGTTGCATCGGTGTCGTCCATCACTCATCTTCACACGTGCAAAATCGAAACCTTGACGATAAGTCCCATCGACCTATATGTGAAGTCCTTGGCTTTTGCTCTAAATGGCCGTTTAGCTGTGGGTGTTGGTGACGCGGAGGGCCTGAACAACAGGGTGATTGTGTGTGTGGTGAACAAGAGCGAGTGTAACCTGAGGTCGCTGCAGGTTTTGTCAACAGATAACAGCATCCCCGGATCTCTTGCGTGGTCTCCAGACGGAGCTTATCTTGCTGCGGGTGGTTCGGGGGGCATGAACTTCGGTATGGTTCATGTGTGGGCGCAAAAAACCGACAGCGGGTCGGGCATGCAGCTGACGATGAAATACGATGCAGAAGGACTTGACTGTTCGCAACTGGGGTTTTCGCCGGATGGAGGTCTTTTCATCGTGGCTGGAAAGGATGGGAAACTATACCTGTGGAGGAGAGGTGATGGCAGCGAAGACGCGTGGGTGAATGTGGCAACCGTCAAGGAAGAAGACGTAGGACCGTTCTTCTCGGTTGCCTTCTATCCTGATGGGCAGTCTATCGCCACGGGAGAGAACGGTGTGATCAAGATGTGGGACATTGTTAGATAGGAGGGACTCGCCTGCTATCCGAGGAAGTCGGTGTGGTTAGCTGTCTACAACAATGATGCATGCCAGATAGAACACACTTCTTGACTTTCAGTATATTGTTAGATTACCTCAATAACCCTCTACTGACCGTCTTCTACACGACAACCATGGGTTGAGGGGCGTGGTCACGGAGGTCGAGGATGAGCGGGTGGTAGGCACCGGCGAAGTGTTTCTCGAGTTGCTGGAACCCGGGTGCATCGTCGTGCTTTGGGCGAGGGCTGAGGTAAACTGACGAACGTCTCGTCACCGTGTATTTTTACTGACCTGACCTACAGCAACGTTTATGGGTCAACAAAGTTGAAGCGGCGACTATTGAGATTGAGTATGAGTTCCTGCAGAGATATAGCAGGTGTCTGTCTCTAGCTTTATAATCAGCGTGTACCTGTGCTACATACCATCCGAAATGCTCTTCGTCTTCATTTCTTGAAGGCAGTACTTTGCCAACTCGGTTGATAGACGTTCGCCTTGATACCGAGGAGCCAGTAAGACTCGTGATGACAGAAGAGGAACCTTCGATTAGTCAAAACACACCGTATCCGAGATCAAGTTGTCGCTGGGGAGAAGGTAGTACTCCGGCCACAACAACTCATGCCAACCTGGAAGCGCGAAGAACACAGCTCTTGCTATCTGATCTCCCCAGGAGGATTCAAGATGCCGTTAAAGTCACAAGGGCGATGAACATTCGCTATCTTCGGGAGGATGCCGTGTGTATAATCCATTCTGCTGGCGACAATGATGACAACCACGACTGTCTCGAGCAAGCACCGCAGACGGCAAGTTATCGTTAAAATGCCTGTTTCCGCATCGCTGCTGCATCGCGTGCAAAAGAGCTCGGAAGGGTTTCTTAGTGAGAAATTTCTGAGAAAGTTTCCCTGGAGGAACTGGATGCTTTGTGACCAATTTACCTTTCTATAGGACGATATGGATGCGAGTTGTCGACCCCCATATCCGACAACAGACATACATGAATGATCATCTGAGAATCATCACAGGCCAACTCCATGTTGCATTCGATAGCTGGCGCTCCAGGAACCAATGCGGCCTCTACGGGATAGCATGTTTTTATATCGATAACAATGAAGTATTGTCGAAGCTATTGATTGCGCGATGCAGAAGTTCTCGATGTCGAACGCCGGGGCTTCTACTGGTAGCCCCTTTGACTTTGAGAAGGCACATTTCGAAACACTCGATGGGAGCTATGATTTCGATCTTTTCGCCCATGGCGCCTTCAATTTAGACTAGCCTTCTTACTGAAGGTGGTCAGGTCTAACTATCCTTCTCCCCCTCCCCAAATTCCTCTCAGTACGATCCAATAGTTAAGTGATTGTCCAAGACGTTCCTTATTGCTTTGCTCCAACGAGCTCAACTTCGCTCATAGTGTAAGGGCGCCCATGATTGTGCGACTCCTCGTCAAATGAAGTTGTTGATAGTACTTGCGTCCCTGAATCCGCCGAGCCTAATGACTCCATCATCTGCGGCCCATGCGACTTCTTCATGATTTTGTGACCCCTCCCACTCAGTCTCATTCCGTTCGAGTTGTCACGACAACTGCTAACCCTGTTGAGTTGGCAGCGTTCCTCTTTGGTGTGGAAGTATGGCCTCAGCGGGGGCATGCAGGCGACTACAAGACCAACGTTGGCATCCAGAGCAATCCATAGAGCTGCAATAATGTTATTAAATTGAAGGCATAACATAGGCCTTGAGGGATATATCATACCGATTTGACTGAGCGGGAGGCCATCGCTATGGATCGGCGATTCCATAATAACTTGGCGCACAATGGAGAAGATAATATTGATTGCTCCAAGCAGGAACGTGCAATATACCCCAATTTTCAATTTCGGCCTTAATTGTAACCTAAACACAACGAGCCAGGGAAGAAGAAAGACTGGAGTGCCAGCAAGTCAGCGACCGGATGGTGATGAAGCGCAATCTCTTCGACAGGCTTACTAAGTAGATCTGTGGAAATATGAAAGGTCCACGCGATTCGATGAGGTGTTAAATAGTTCTCGAAGGGGCACGCTGCTGCAACCTCAGGTATCCTGTTATTAATCAGTATAGCTTCCTTGTGCTCCTGATGGACCTTACCAGTTTGACTGAATTGGGCATATTAAAAGCAGCGTTAGAAGACTGACAATAAAACCAACAGCAGTATAAACAATTGTAGTCCAAAGGAACATTCTTCGCTTGACCATAAAATAAGGGAATATCTGTAGGTATACAGCAAGAAGCGATGCTTTGCAGAGCCACGTTGATATCCAGAAAAATATAGTAGCAAGCCGATACACCTAAGTCCCTAATTAGCATGTGTTACCTACTAAATATATTTCAGGGGGATTCAGCCAAACCCTAAATAGTAGGAGAAAATCGTCAGAAGACCCGTTATATCCTTGTAGACTGTTCATTACGCCGGGCTCTAGAGCGCCTAATCTCGCATAGACGATAACAAATGATGATAACGTTGAAGCAGCCATCCAGGAAAAACAGATAAGGAAATCACTCCATAGAAGTCCACGTCTCTGTATCCTGAGGCGCAGATAAAGGCGGGCGACGATAAGCCCGAACGCAATGACAATGAGTGTCCATGTCGGCACCTAGAAGGGTACTTAGAACCGACCAGAAGGTAAAGGACGCGTTCTTGAAGATGCTCTATGGTGAACTTACGAGAACACCGACTGGGCCAGGGGCGGCCGTCATCGCTAAGACGCGTCGCCTGACAGCCTGAACAGAGAGCAAAAGCTGCTCGATCTAGCACAGCCTTTTTCCAGTAAAGGAACGTGTAATCAGGTAAAGAAATCAAAGACTGAGAGCTGAGAGATTCTTTTGTAGGTGTCAGGATTTAGGACACTCATCAGTGGAACGTGGTGGAATTTCGCCTACCGTGATTTTGCGAGGATGGGGGAAGCAGCACGGAAGGATGAGGGTGATGGGGCAGTCCTGGTTCAGTTGTTTCTCTAATACTTTCACGACTCGATGCTAGCAGGCAGCCACTTAATTGCCGACCGTCTCATAAGGGCCGGTCGGAGGCTGGGAGAACCGAGGGAATTGTTCTGGGTTCATCGGAATTAAGCCACACAATGTGGACGAAATCTTATTTATACTCTCGAGCTGGGTGGATTTTGAAAGAGACGGAAAAAAAAAAAGAAGAAGAAATAACTCGGGACAGCCGTTGAATTCTGACAAGGGAAATGCCGTTCTATGAGTGAACCAGGAAACTTTAAACTGACTCTTACTGACATCCGGGGTTTGTCATTTCCACCAAAGCTAGTGAGCATAGCGCCGGTTTACCCCCGAAAGAGCTAATCGGATGGCTGCCAGAGAAAGGAAGGGTCAGGGATCATACAGGGGTATGCCGCGCTCCGCTAGAGAACCGAGATGCTCCAAAACGCTGCTAACGTGGCGCCAAAAATCAAGTGCGGTCAGGCTGCGTCATCATACCAGTATCTCGTGAAGCAACTATAGAATAGTCTATCGGCGGCGTCTTCCCTGGTCCGAGATCTCCAATCCGCTGCACTATCTCGAGCAAACAAGCAAGTTCACATCGAGTTGGGATGACGGTGAGTAGGCAGCTTAAGATCAAGCTCCGGTAAACGGGAAAAGCTGTCTTGTTATTGAACCTGGAATCACTGGGGCATGTGCTGGGCGAGTGGCAACCTAGTGAGAGCTAGATACTAGAGCCGAAACTTTAAACCGGCTTCTAATCCGTATCTGCGTAGCGCCAGTTTGACTCGAGAGGCAGCTAATCAGATAGCCGCAAGGGGAATCGCCAGGGCCCTTGCACGGCACCGGGGCTGCCGCGCCTCGCTCTGGGATCGAGATCTTCTATCCGTAAAACGCTGCTACATTGGCGTCGAAGGTCTAAGCCAGTCTGGGCCGAGATCTCCAACTTGCTCCACCACCTCAAATAATCAAGTAAGCTAACATGAACCTGGGCTGACGGGCCCTGACCCTGAAATGCTTCTAATCGAAACACTTGCTGCATGCATCCGGGGACATATACATCGTGTGGCAGATGGTCGAGCTGCCATATATCGGCCGTTGTCGTGCTGTGGTCTCAGTTAAGCGTGCTTTGTTGCCGACACCGCCATCAAATATGGAGAGTATCATTCTGTAGCAGACTGGTAAAGCTCCTTCGCTCAATGAGATGGCCGGCGCAGAATCGAGCTAGAATTCTCTTGGCCCTTTTGCGGGGCTTGGACGCACTTGCATGTCATATCAATATCATGAGTTGTCAGCTATGCAACATGAGTCGACGACGGTCAAACAAAACCCCAAATGATGTGTTTGTGAACTCGGTAGGAGGAAGAAGAATGCTCGCCGGTCGAATCCAATATTGGCAACGTTGCCCAGTAGACAAGGTATGACAGGGACCGCTGTAGTTGTCAATGTAGTATTCCTATTCGTCACATGGCATAATGACTTCTAGATGTTGAGCCGAGAAAATTTTAAGGGAAAACGGCGGTTCAAAAGGCAAAGGAGCTAGAAGCGTAATCCCTTTTTAACTGGCCTTATGTCTTTATAGGCTTGGCGGTAATATTGCCCTTTTCAGACCTTAGCCATTTTCATTTCTATTGTCCTCTAGCTGTAGGGGTTAGTAAATGCCCATCCTCATACTGTAGCGTCTTAGTGAAGCTAGTAGTGGCCAAATTCCCACCGCAGCTAGAAGTTGACGTCTCCTAGCCGATAGATGACCCAGTTGAACTAGGCGTTGCTAATCTACCCGTTCAGCTAGCTATATATGAACCAGACCGGCATACAGCTGCAAGTGATGTGAAAAAGATGGCAAGGTCTATCACAAGAGATGCATGCTTTGATGCATGGATTAGCAGTAGCCCGCAACGAGAGGTAGCCGCTAAGAAAGGCATCGAAGATGGCGATGTAGTCAAGGCCGATAGTGAGATAGGGTTGCTCTCCTGCACCTTGCGTAACAAGAAAGTCTAGGACATTTGGTCCAGATATTGCTTTCTAAAGAAAATGAAGATAAAATAAACGATTTATTGTGCAGCCAGTCAGCCAGCCAGCCAGCCAGGTAAGGAACAACTTGAGTAACAGATATGAATTTTGAAGCGAGGAAGATAGGTCTATACATCATCTCGGGTGGTCTAGCTTTCTGGTTTGCCAACCAACGCCCGTAGATAGCTACCATAGCCGCTCTTGGCATATTTCTGAGCAAGAGCGAGCATCTGGGTATCACTAATCCAGCCATTTCCATAAGCAACTTCTTCTATGCACCCGACCTTCATCCCCTGTCGCTTTTCTACAACTTCGATAAACTGGCCAGCTTCGCTCAGTGAATCGAAGGTGCCGGTATCGAGCCATGCTGTGCCGCGGTTCATCACACCAACCTCCAGCCTATTCTTCGCAAGATAGTGTGTGTTGATGTCTGTGATTTCCAGCTCGCCACGTGGGGATGGCTTGAGGTTCTTGGCGATTTCCACCACTGAATGATGGTAAAGGTAGAGGCCCGGAACCGCGTACGTGCTTTTGGGCTGCTCTGGTTTCTCCTCAATGGTGACGGCCTTGAAATCTTGGTCGAATTCCACAACACCAAAGCGCTCAGGGTCGCTGACGGGATAGGCAAAGACGACGCCACCGTCCATCATCGGCCTCTTTTTGAGCAGGTCCTTGAGGTCGGTGCCGTGGAAAACATTGTCGCCCAGTATGAGGGCGACGGAATCGTCGCCAATGAAATCTTCTCCCAATATGAATGCCTGTGCGAGGCCATCCGGCGATGGCTGCACGGCATACTTGAACTGGCAGCCCAGGACACTGCCATCGCCGAGAAGTTTTTGAAAGCTCGATTGATCCTCAGCCGTGGTGATTATGAGGATGTCCCTGATGCCAGCAAGCATTAGCGTGGTAAGTGGGTAGTAGATCATAGGTTTGTCGTATACAGGCATGAGCTGTTTGGATACCGCGATGGAGAGCGGATAAAGGCGAGTGCCCGTGCCGCCGGCGAGGATGATGCCTTTCATTGCAGTTTCTTCCAAGTGTTCGCGTTCAATCGTTTGCTGATCCTAGGCAGTAGAACATGCGACCCCTTCTTTATGTCCCTTTTCTGATATTGCCTTTCTTTTTCCACTGTGGTCCTCCCGGTACACGTTGGGGGCTTTTCCAACCCCGAGATTGGATTGACGCATATTCAATCGTCTTGGCGAAAAGCTGAGACTGTCACTGCGTATTCAAGGGTTGTGATGAGCAGTGATTGGCCCACAAGTAATTCCGATGAATGTGTCACTTTGGTGACACACGTAAGACGGTGCTTGCCACCCTTTCATGGGTTATGATGCAGTGGAGAATCGGGTATTCGCGGCCGTGACACATATGTGATAGCCCATCCCCTTGAGGTGATTCACTCGTCTGCAAATGAATCAACCCAATCCAACGGCCAGATTGGTTAAGTGACAAGTCAAATTCAATTTTGAGTTGGATTGAATCTGGACATCTAGATTTTTCTCCACGACGATATGCACAGAGGCCTTCACCAATTACCTCTGAGGCGTGACCGTCTGTCCAATGTGACTTGGCTAAAATTCCGTACTGGCTCGGAAGACATGGCTTCGTATAGAAAACAGATCAATCGCTCTTTGGTGTCGGACGCGGATACTGGCGTCTTCCAAGAAGCCAATACTGAATTGGGCTATCTACCAAGTAATTGCTCAGATCCTCTTGGGGGCGCTCGATTAGGGAAAGAAGCAATTGGGATTCGCCAGGATACGAGTATTGGATATAAGGGCTACGGATGCCACTCCTCTTTAACTCGTTCTCATCCAGCCATACTGTTACATGAGGTCGTAATGTGAACAGTTATTCATATTGATGCCTCTAAGTGAGGGGTTATTCTAGCGAAAAGAGTAGAGAAAGCGAGGAACCAAGAGCTCAGGGACAGCGTTTCTAGATCTTGAATGTTCCCCCATAGTAGACGCTCAACATTTTAACCCCGATCGCTGATTTAAACCCCGGCGGGTTGTTCCACCGTAGGGATAGCCGGCTTTTCGAGGTGTAAAGTGCATTCTCGCTTCCAATTGACTGGCGTCATCTTATCAACGATCCCTTTGAACGCCGCCTTTTTACATATCATCAGCGTGAGGACACGCTTCGACGGAGTTCGACCACACTTACCAAAGTACAAAACGCCGGTTTGCCCTCCAGGTGCTTACCGGGTGCTTGGCAGCCGGGAACGGTCAATTGCTTGTCGTTGTACCGCATACGCACGTACCAACCATCTGTAGGCGCTTCCTCGGGAGTGGGAGTGATACGGGATTCTGTGGGATTGTGCGCAGCCGGCGTGGTGGTGTTCCTATCGCACTTGAGCCCAGGAAGCATGAATACGGGATGGGCAAAGCATATTTACCGGTCGTGGAACAGTTCGATTGTGGCGGTAGAGCAGAATTTGGGCCAGTGCTGGTCTTCGGGCTGCAGAGCGCCCATCGAGGCAAGTACCGGAATGACGGTTGAGTCATGGCCAGATGCTAGATAGAAGCTTTCTGCTTGGTTCTGTTGAGATGGAGTATTGTTGGTCGTACCATCAATGGAATTGGTCATCCGCTGGACAATATTAGCCATCAGAGGCCCGATCCCCAGGGCGCGGTATTCATGATTTTGGTTAAAGGGCCCGAATTCCTCTTCGTACGCAATCTTGTCAAGCGTCTCGAGAACTTGTGGCTCATAGAACTCGGGGGGGAGTCGAATGCGGGCATCCTGGGCACCCATCGTGGCATTGATGGTATCGTAGATGCCGGAAAGTTTTGGCTTAGAATCAACCCCGATTTGTCTCCCCTCCGGCATATACTTCCGCAACTTCTGATTCAGGTGGTCCATCTGAGGCGTGCTGTTCCCTGCAGAAGTCAGTGTCTGGTGAATATCTGGAAGCCTAGACATACATTTGCGGGCCAAGTGTGATGTGTAAGCCTGCATCATCTGGGTAAATCGTGGGCAATGGCTCTCGTTGGGCATCAACACCTCCTCCTTTTCATCTCGCATGACGATCTCAGCCTCGAAATCGGCGCTGCGGGTGAAAGCAGGGTACAGTCCTTGGAATACCTGGTGCAGGGATTCTAGCGTTCGAGGGTACGGTGAACAACGCAAGTGTAATTGTTTCGAATTCGAATCAGCCATCTTGCTCGGGAGAAAATGGAGCTGGTCCACGTAGAGATACCGGAGGCGGCTGCCAAGATCAAGCATCGATTTTCGACCAATGTCGGTCAATTCTCCTAGTCCACTTGTAACGGGTTTCAGCTGTCTGAAACCAGCCCCTTCCAGGTCACTTACCAGATAGAATCACTGACGCCTCTGACGCTTCGAGCAGGTTGAAGCTTGTCATCAGAGGCAAAGGTTTCGAGGCGCCGTCTCCACCTGTAGTCAGACCATACGCCTCTCTCGTCATCTGCCAAGACAGTTGAGACCATGTTCCTGACCTTGCCACACTGGTTCCAGACTATTTAACTTGGTGAGCAGTACTGTACAGACATTGTGCGAGCGTGTACTATTGAGGTTCGTACATGGATTCAAACCGAGCTGGATGGAGAGTTAGTGGGGACTCGTAGATGATTCGATGATTCAAAGGAGCAACCAACATGTTGAAACCGAGCCGATGTTGGAGTACGCTCGCCTAGTAAGTAGTCTGTGTCAGAGGCCAGAAACCTTCCAAAGGGCGTCCAGACGAACCATGGCGCAGGAACTGAACACGTCAGAAATCGACACGAAAGATACTTGGATAATTGATAAGCAGAAACGGGAAGGAAAACAGGCTCAATGGCCAAAATAGAGAGAGAGGGAAAGGGGCACAGCAGCTGCGAGAGTAGGGTCATGACCAACCACAAAAACCTGCTTGAGTTCGAGTTCCGCAGGATAGAGTCGAGCGAGCTCCTGCGACGAGTACGCAGCGGGTACGTCGATAGTGCTCATGGTAACAAGGGTGGGATGAGACGAGGTGGTGTCGCTGCCTGTTCTTGCAGAACCAGACAACTCGTGGACTGTTTATGTATGAACAGGCTGGCGAAATGCGGTCACGCGTCCGTGCAGCCCTTTGTCACACGCTGGTGATTACACTCAACACATCCTAGGTACGTAGTCACACAATAGGCCTCCAGCATACTGGGGGTTAGAACGGGCGGCGGCACAACCACCCATGCATCCCGAGCCATGGGGGACAGACGGCCTTCAATCTACTCCGCCGCCCCCCGCCCCCCCCACAATCGTGCCAGTGCGGCCCTGGATATGACTCCGCTTGTTGCACAGAGATGGCCCCAAGCATGAGGCTGTATCATTCTTCTAACATTGACTTGCATCTCTCCAACTATGTACGCCATCCTCAGCAAGCCCACGGATCAACACCTCGGGGTTTTCAGATGAGCCCAATCCTCTCTCGCAAATGCTCTATACAAAGCCAATCGAAGGACGTAAGAGTGTGATGTTCAGTCATGTGTCTCACCACGACATCGAAAGCGTCACCGAGCTTAGGACTCGGCGATGGAGAGAATCCGAGCAGACTTTCGGCCATGTCCGTATCGAAACCCCCTGCATTGCTAGCGGCGTTGAGCCCATACTGCTCCAGCCCCAGGAAATCTAGATTAGCCTCATCAGGCGAGGTGTATGCCGGAGTCCCAATGTTCTCGACGCTATTCCCCATCCCAGAGTGACAAGTATCGAGGGAGGGGGTAGCGTGTGGGGTCGATGAAGAGCCAAGAGCGGTGCCCAAGTTTCGATCCAAGGCTATGTTCTTAGCTTGGAGCATCGATGAGTGTTAGCACGTCACACCGGCGCACAGGGAGTTTTGCATGGCAGCTACCTGAAGATATCGAGCTACCGTGCTTCCCACATTCACACGACTGCTCGTTGCTGGAGGCAAGGGCACTAGATGATGGACCATCACTGGCCATTTCCTCAGACTTCCAGCTCATTGCCGCCAGGGTCGCGGCCTCTTGTCTTATCATTGGTAACGTGATCTTGGAACCTTTCTGTCGGGTACAGCGAATCCAGTTTGATAAAGCTCGTTGAACTTCATTCCTCGATTGAACCTGGATAGGTTGTTTAGAGGGCTCTGTGGACATGTTCATTCCCGTATTGATATGATAGAGCTCGCTCATGCCGGGCGACGTGTGGCTGGGAACCGCTGGTGGCGTGTGGCTGGGAACCACTGGAGACGTTTGCAGCGGCTTATTGCCTGTCATTATCGGCTGAGACACAATCTTCGATACAGTACTATTGCTATTTGGTCAACTTCATCCAGCAAATGGCATCGCTCCAAGAGTTCGGATACGGATATGTACCGACCTTCGTTCGACCCCAAAAAGACCTAGCACCAATAGCTGTTAGCTCCGCTGAGAAATAGTCTTCACACTGTAGAACACATTACCTCCAATGTGGGCATGTGTGACAAGAGGATTGGCATCATGGAATTGCCGGATTTGACGTTTCTCGGCTTGTGTCAGATTCCTTTTCCTTGAACCTGCGTTTCCCGGGGGCATCGTGGCTTTTTTTACTGATAATGCCCTCACTAAAATTGGTCAAGGACTCCTACTCTTCACCCTATCACGCCCAACAAGCCTTTTATATGTGTATGTTGGGACACTCAGAATCCGTACCTCTTCGACTGCGGTAAAGCTCCAGCGGGGGCCAACAGGGCCAATAACCAACAAGTGCCTGCTAGAGACAAAAAAAGCTACTTGGCTTCTTGTGGCTTAGTATAGGAGAGGCATGTTCCGCGTCGTATCAGATGGGGGGAAGTGGGCTACTGGGGCCTTGCCGCGCTCAAAGAGTAGGCGGCCGAGCATACCATGTCAAGGAGACGTAGTACCGGTACGTTGTACATTGGCCTGGCCTCAGTCGTATGACGGACTACCCCTGCCAAGGCGACTACGTGTCACATTCTAATGGGATGGGGGTGTTTACGAAGTTACATAACATCCAACAGCATTACGCAAGTAAGACGGGGCGCCGGGAAACGACATACTGTACCTGCGAACCCCCACCGAAGATCAACCCAAATGTGTCGTTTATTTCTTGGACCGTTTAGCAAAACAGGACACAGCCCGCTCTCTTAACCAACATGACGCCCTGTGCAGCACTTCACATTTGTGTGATGAGGCATTATCTCCCGCCCCCACCCCTTCCCCTCCCCTGTCGCATATGGCGTCAATCAAGACCAAAGCATCCCACTGGCAAAGACACTTTTAATTTTGTGGAAATTATGTTGGGTCGTCGCCTATATTCCTTCCAAGGGTGGTTTTCCCCACCAATGTTGGCCGTGTTCCTTGTACCATTCAACCGTCTGGGCGATACCCTCATCAAAGGTAATTGTCTGCTGCCATCCTAGAGCCTTGAGCTTCGCTGAGTCCAAGGCTGTGCCACGGTCGTGAAACGGCCTATCCGGGGTGGTCTCGATCCAAGCACTGATGTCGTTCGTGTCGACGCCCGCCGGGGCGACCTTGTTGAGCAGCAGAGCGCAGAGGTCCTTGTTCGAGATCTCGTGCTCCGATCCAATGTTGTAAGCCTCGCCGGCCTCTCCCTTGTGCAAAACAATGTTGAAGGCATTTGCAACGTCTCCAGCGTAGACGTAGCGTCTTGTGTTGTTGCCCGCTCCGTAAAGCGGAAGCTTCTTGCCGCCATCAATCAGCATTGAGAACTTTGGTATGATCTCTGTGGTTGGTTTTGTCAGCATCATCTTGCCACTAGCCCTGTGGGCGCATCTCTCTCTCACTTTCGGGGTATTGGTTCGGACCATATACGTTCTGGCTGCGTATAACGCACACATCCATGTTGCTGCTTTGCCCGTATGCCAAGGCCAAGATCTCTCCGCAAGCCTTACTGGCAGCGTAGGGGTTGACAGGGAGGAGCCGCTCCGTCTCCACGTGTCCCTGGAGGCCTGGATGGCTGGATCCGTAAGCCTCATAGCTCGACATGTGCAGAAAGCGTTTTACGTCAGCCCTCTTTGCGCATTCCAGCAGCACGTGCGATCCATGAACATTGACATCTGCAAACTTGTATGGTTCCTTGAAGCTTGCGTCCACGTGTGTCTGGGCTGCAAAGTGAATAACTGCATCGACTTTGTGCTTTGCCAGGGCGTTTGTCACGTCGGACTCTGAGGTGATGTCCCCACTTTCAAAGCGAAACGAAGGATTGTCCGTCAGCGGATCGAGATTCTTCATGGATGCCGCGTACTCCATGTTGTCGAATGCGATCATCGTGTAGGTATCGCCATACGTGTGGATGAAACTTCGAAGAGTCCAGGAGCCGCTGAGGGTAAAAGCTTTAGCAGCCGAGTCCATAACCTGCATCTGCACCGATGATACTTACACAAAGCCAGCTCCACCGGTTACCATGATACATTTGACATCATGGAGTGGCGCAAAGCTGGTAAGGGTTTGCGTATACTGGCCCGTTTCAAGTTTGGACCTTTCGTTCGCTGTTTTGCCATACATGGCGATGATGGTCACTCGCTAGAAGTGCTAAGGATGTTAATGATTTCAGTCTGTATTGTCCCCAGGACACTGGGCTTCTGATGATCCAGACTAATTTATTCGCCGCTTCAAGAAAGCCAGATAAGTACGACGCGCCATGTCTTCAAGTTGTTGCTCGTTAGTGAGGCCCCCAGAGCCGTTGGTCACATTGTTGTGATAGAACTCACGGGGGGCGGCGGGGGGGGGGGGGGA
>JAMYIC010000644.1:0-25889 GCA_024112705.1 Microcera coccophila
GTGCATCCTACACTTTACCCTGCTACTTACAGAAGCCTGGGTTGAACACACCTCGTGGGGATCAGGGCCTCAATATACAGCATTGTTCCTCCTACAACGCACACTTTCAAACCAAGCCGCCTCACCTTCTACCACCGCCTCGGACCCAAAGATGTCTCAAAACGAAAAGCCATGCTTAGACGCAGACAGCATTTTGGCTGCCATCACCCAGCTGGAAATCGGCGGAGCCGCCCTTTCTCTGGACGAGCAATTCCGTGGAGGCCAGTGCCAGGTCTACAAGGTCAGCTTTCTCCCACATGCGAACAGTCAAGATCGGAAAAGTATCGCTGTTCGCGTGCCACTTCATATGGCGGATCGCGATGGCATCATCTATGCTCTCCGCACGGAATGGCAAACCCTTAAGAAGCTGAAGGCGAAGGGCTTTGTTTGGTCCCCCGAAGCTCTTGGCTGTAGTCTGAGCTTTGACAACCCGATCAAGCACCCCTTCCTTGTCCTGACTTGGGGAGAGGGCACACAAGCTTGCTGGAACGACACATTTCCAACCCGCCCCCTTCGAGATAAATTTCTTGGTCAATTGGCCGCGATACAAACGCAGCTGGTACAGTGTACGCTTGAGGATGGTGTGTATAACTCTGCCCCTCGTGCGCGCCATATGCTCAACTTATGTCAGGTTCTGCGACTTGGGAGCAATTTTTCGAAAGAATCATCGAAAACAAGCGCACTCGTATCCTCAACGGCAGGCTTCTCGGACTGTCCGAGCAAGACTGCGATGATCAGAAGGCTCTACTTTCCCCTACACTCAGCATAGGGGGCCATACAGTGGGCGATAATCGGGCATTTGCTATAGATCACGGTGATCTGAAGCCGGATAACATCATTGTGGATGAGCAGTGCAATATCAAGTGGTAATAAGTGAGCCGTGGTCATGTCTGTTCTACTGTCGCTAACTGTCGTACAGCGTCATTGACTGGGCTTTTGCTGATGTTGTTCCACTCCCAAGAGCTGCTGGCCTTCCCCGTTTCTTATGGGGAAACTCGCTCTCGCCAACGGCCCAGGTCGACAAACAATCGTATTTAGCCGCTGTTGCTGCTCAAAATTCGCCACAGACACTGCTACATCAATATCAAACCGAGGGCAACGTGGAATTCCGTACCCTATACGTAGAGTCTTTGTTTAGTAAGAATGTGCACATGCAACTGGCAAGGGCGGGATGGCAGATTCCTGGCCAGTAATCCCAATAATTACTAAGAACATAACACAGAACATTTACAACAAAGAAATTATTATTAGCGAAAGTTCTCAATCCTTTTTGTATTTCCCGACCTCTTCAGCAGCCCAATCCGATTAGTCAGCCCCAATAATAATTCTTTTACCCAGTCCACACACTTTGAGTAGATCCGCTAGTGCGGGCATGGGGGTGCTTATCAACTCCAGCCAGCCGTATTCTTATTGGAGCTCTATTGACACAGCAGCATGGAGGGCTGACGATGCATCACACCGCGTGTACTGCTGAACGAGGCGAGCGGTGGGTCGGTTGTTCGCAGCTTGCACAGCGCCGTTGGAGGGCTGGTCATCGAATCCTGTTGCTAAGATCGGATCGTCCACAGTGGTCGTGATTGGACCATCCCACGTCAGTAGGTGATATTAGAAAGGCATCTTCTGCAAGAGCCGCGTCGAGGCTTAGAGTGGACAATCTCGAAAAGTCCGGGACTCCGGGATCCTCATTCTCGGCCACTGGCCCAAAGTCCGAACTGATGAGCCAGTTGCGACGCTAGAACCGTCTCGGACTAAGTGATGTCTCGCACACCTTCATGGCGGATCGGATGCAAGCTAGTACACCTAGACTCAATCATTGCGGGATTTTCTCATCTGACACAGCCGCGCTGTAGCGCGATATCAGTCTTGCAAGTCTCCAGGACACCAATTACCTAAGCAGAGGCAGAAATTATGCGTTTGTTCAAAGCCGTAAATTTCTCAGCTTTCACAGACCGAACGCTCATAGCTATCGTAGGCTTCGTGGGCACGTAGCCATGTGTTGATTGTCGAATCTTTGGCCCGGCTATCAGTCACAGACCATGACGTCTTCCTACATGCATGCGAGCGTGTCCAGCCAATGTATGGGCAGTATGTTTTCACACTATGGGTAACGAGTCCTTAATATAGTAGTATCTCTAACCGTTTTCGGCCTTTAGTCTCTACTTTCGATGCGCGGCTGCGGCTGACGCGCCGTGCCGCGCCGTGGCGTTTCGTCCCGTTATCTTACCCGTGTAAATGTTTACCCAAATAACCAATCCAGTACGGAGTAGACAGCCACTACGCCTTCAACGGTTAACGTGACCAAAGGTAATTCAAATCATAGAAATAAAGACAATGGACGCGAGCCGATTGACGGGACGGTCCGTTGTGCCACAAGACCACCCACCTCTTTCGCCCTGTTTCTACCCCCCTCGTCGTCCCACCATCATCTGGAACAGGCAGCATGCTAAGTAGACGGACTTTGCCATAAAGATAGTCGCATGCTGCTTCCTTAAACTCAATCCTGCAGCAGTCATGCACTTCGCCATCCTAATCGCGCGTTGTCTCAGTTGAGGCGGTGTGTCTTGCTGGAAGATTGCGAACGAAGTACCGGTAGCCGACTATGACACGACCAGAAAGACCCGAGAGAGCCATGTCTTTGCCCCTTGAGAGATGGATGGTGATTGTAAATTCAAGCTCTCGTCCGCCTATAACATGCGCTATGATCTGGATAGGTTTGTTGCTTATGCATTCGTATTCGCCTTGGCAATACGCCACAGCGGTATACGAGCTACAGTGAAACCAAAGCAGCATCCTGGCTGTAATCACTCCCAGCCCTCCACACTATCGAAAGGTGATGTGGGATGTGTAGGTAGGAAAACTGGGCCAGACCAATCGGCGCCAACACTGACGTTGCTAGTAACTCAGCTTTCTGCATGTTTGCGGACTTCTCGCTCCGCCTGACGCACTTCTTTGCTCAAATCGATGATCTTGCTTGAACTGGGCTGAGCCATGCATGTGCTTGATTTTTGGACCCCAAGTGTTCTTCCCAGTTCATCGTGTCCTTATCTCTTGCCCCCAGCATGAGATCAATTACGTGTCTCAAGATAAGCTACTGTTCAGTCATGCTACTCGTCGAGTATGCTTACTGACGCATGGGGGTGCTAAACCTTCTGGCTGCAAGCCACGGACAGTTGGAGTACAGCAATTAGTACAAAACTTACAAATCGATTGAACTGCTGTCGATTTGCCACCTGCAGCCTGAACGCACCCAAAGAGATAAGCTCCATAACAACAAGCCACCACAGGGAGGATCATGCAGTCATCAGCATCATACTAGCCCCCAAGAACATGTTACAAGCGCTTGATCAAACTGGGCCGTTTAATACTAGCTTCAGTCACCCATCTAAGTGGGAAAACCCAGATCCTTTCTCCATGAAATCTCCATCCGTTGTGTGATACCATAAGTCCTCGAGGAAAGCCAACTATCCCTTCCACAAGCCTCAGTCGCCAGGCTTTGGTTTCAATTTCCTATTCTTTTATTTCACCTTTCTCATTTCGTTCCAGAAACCTGTACGACGCCTACCATGTCCCTCAACACGCCCGCCGCGGGCCAATCCGCCCCGGTCCTCAATCCAGAGGTCATCGCGTACGTCGAACAGGATCCGGTGTATAACCACTCGTCGGGCTTTGTGGAATTGCCTGATAAATGGAAATATCGCCAGTACCTCGTTTTTGGTCACGCCCTTCCCTGGTATTCGTCGCCAAAAATACAGCTGGGCATGGTGGCATTTGTTTGCTTCATGTGCCCTGGCATGTTCAATGCGCTTAACGGCCTCGGTGGTGCCGGGCGGATAGACGCTACGCTCGCTGATAATATGGTGGGTTCTATTCGGCAAGAAATAGAATGGGATCACTCTGCTGACTGCTTTATGCAACAGAACACGGCTTTATATAGTACCTTTGCTGTCTTTGGGTTCTTTGGTGGTACCTTTGTCAATAGACTTGGTGTCAAGTTGACGCTAGCATTTGGAGGATTTGGCTATGGTCTCTATACCGTCAGCCTACTAGTGTCAGTTCATAAATACGTCCCGGGCTTCAACATCTTCGCCGGCGCGTTGCTCGGTGTTTGTGCGGCTATGCTGTGGACAGCACAAGGCACTATTATGATATCGTATCCAAAGGAGGATCAAAAAGGGCACTACTTTGCCTGGTTCTGGGGAATCTTTAATATGGGAGCCGTCATTGGAAGCTTGGTGAGTTTAAATTCATCCTCAACCTGCACCCTCGTCTACCGCATCACTTCCTTGGGGGTGCTGTTAGACTCGAGTCAATGGGCTCACCTTTTCATGCAGATTCCCCTCGGCGAAAACATCAACACCCAGACCAACGAAACCGTTAGCGACGGCACCTACATTGGCTTTATCGTGCTGATGTTCTTCGGGGCTGCTCTCGCCCTCTTGCTCTGCAACGCCAACGATATTATTCGCAAGGACGGATCCTATGTCATCTTGATGAGGCACCCGACTTGGCAGAGCGAGATTCTAGGGCTTTACGAGACGATGAAATTCGAACCCTTTATATTTTTCCTGTTTCCCATGTTCTTCTCTTCCAATTGGTTTTATGTGTACCAGCAAAATGCAGTCAACGGTGCTGGCTTCGACACACGAACCAAGGCCTTGAACAGCCTCTTATACTGGTTTGCGCAAATCGTTGCTGCCGGCATATGGGGATATTTGTTGGACATCGAGAGCGTGCGTCGCTCTATACGGGCTAAGATTGCTCTTGTCGTTCTCTTTGTTCTTACCTTTGCTGTTTGGGGTGGTGGATATGTGTATGAGAAGACATACACGCGGGAAAGTGTCAAGTCCGCAGACTTTGTGGCAACTGATTGGACGGACTCTGGCTACGCTGGACCTCTGTTCCTTTACATCTTTTATGGCTTCTACGATGCTGCCTGGCAAGCCACCGTCTACTGGTTCGTCTCCTGATCTCTTTCTAACGCAATTAATTTACTAACCAAGTAAGGTTCATGGGCGCTCTGTCTAACTCTGGTCGTCGTTGTGCGAATTACATTGGCTTTTACAAGGGTATTCAATCAGCGGGAGCCGCCATTTCCAACAGCCTTGACGCTTCGAAGGTCTCATTTGAGGGGCAGTTCATCAGCAACTGGGTTCTGCTGTCTGCCTCGCTCGTTATTGCTGCTCCCGTCATCTTTCTCAAGATCCGCGACCATGTTGACGTGGAAGAAGATCTTATGGGAACCGACGAGACCCTTGCAGATGTGGTTCCTGGGTATCGCCCAGAGAAGACGGCTGGTGCCCAGATCTCTGGCACGCAAGTTCACAGGTCGACCACATTTGGACGGCGATTTGCGAGGGGTCCTGTTGAACTTTCTACCTAGATTGAGCTATTGCGTTAGTAAAATGCCTTTCAACATCTTCTCTTATAGTCACTTCCAGTATTATGCACCAGTAACCACTCTATTTCTTGTCATGACTATGGATGTTCCTCTCCTCGGACTCTCTGGAAGGCATTACTTCTAGCTGCTTCTCGCCGGTTTCTCTTGCGTAGGCCAGCAATATTTGTGAGAATTGGCAAGCTTGTTAAGATCAGGTCATATAATAGAGAAACAGTGCTGTTACCAAGTCGTTCAGGTTCGACCGAGTAGGAATATGCATGAGCCACCTCAAAGCCATGTCCCAACATTTCGGATCCTCAACACTTACATGGCTTCCTTCAGAAGTATTCCGAGACTGCATCATAACTTGGATGCCTCGTCCTCCATAATTTGCTCATCTCCATAGTAGTACATCCCACCCTCACAAGAGACTCAATGGGCCAACGTACGACAGCTTTCCCTTTTCAGGAACATACCAAAAGTGGACTGTGGCCTGAATCTCCCGCCCTTCAATACAATTTGTGAGTCTGCAAGGCTCTATCGACTGGTTCCCGAATAAGATGAGGGAGCCAAATGACGACAGCTTCTACTAACAGGGGCTGAGCCTAATTGTTGTTCAAGAAATATCGAGTAAGCTTTGTGGCTGGTAAGGCTCATGTTGAGTACGTGATATCAATTTACCTAATTAAACACTTATTTGTATCACAGAGGTTGTCATATACGACGTTGATCTGGAGACAGGAGGGATATGATGGCAGGGTTTTGTGTTTGTTCTACAGTTGTGGCTTATCCTAGTCGCATTTCGCCCTGGTCACGAATTAGAACGTAGTTAAGAGCTATGCGACTAATGTAGGGGTACTGTTAGACCTTGGCTGCTTTGCTACGAATGGCGCCGGCTAAGTACCCTGACAGTTCGACCTCGCACCTGATCAACGGTTCAGGCTCCGCTAATAAGACCGGGACCGAAAGCGGGCCTGCGCATGTCGAAGTTATGTACAAGCCACGCTTCGTTTAGTGGCACATTGAGTGAAATATTTCACGTTGCGGAAGTCGGCTGGCCTCACCGGTAGGGTCCATCTCACCTGGATCAACGTGTCATGTTGGATAACCATCATCTACCACAGAATCCATACCCGAGGGTAGAGATGTAGGAGCGGCGAGCAAATTATCCGTCTGGAATAATCCAACAAATTTAGAGAGGCTCCATGATAGAACTTGGCCTCCTGGAGAGAACCATGCCGTAAATGGTCGGGCACACTCATGCTCCCCTTTGTATCTCAATGGCAGTAATGATGTCAGAAATTACCGAGATGATGATCTTACGCATTCGTCGTATTGCCTGTCCGAGCTAAGCCCAGGTTGTGACGTAAAAATGTGATATGTTACATGTGTAGAATGTTTTAGCCTAAGCCTCCCACCAGAAGGGAATAGACAATCTGCCGCACATGGTACGTTGAAGCCACATACATCATACCGTATCATCTCACGAAATTCGATTCTTGTATCGTCGATTTTTCCTGTTCAGCTAATTAAAGGGGCGGTAAGATCCAGGCCGATCAAACTCATCGATGAGCGTTGGTCGGCTCCCGGAGTGATTTATGGACCTTCCCCGTCGCGCTATCAGAATTCAATTTTGTCAGTTAATACGGCAGTGTGCAATCATCTCGATGACATCAGAAGCTCAGGGGTTAGACTGTGTATCCAGAATTGATATATTACCCCCATACTGTAACCGACGACTTGATATTTTCAAGTCTCTATTCACCAGACTATGACCCCAAGCAACGCGGCAACGATGTCTAAAAGAACAGCAGAAGGGATTGTGAAGTAAATGCGTACCCTTTCCTGGACAAATCAAATCTAATTCACTCGATAGATTACGGGAGAACAATGTGTTTACCGACTTTTCATTCACTTGTCAAGGCTGTACTATACCCGTTCACAGGGTGATCATCTGCAGTCAATCCCCGGTCTTTCACGCGGCATGCACTGGGACATTCAAGGTAGGCCATACTCCTCTGTGGTATCGTTATTATAACTGAGGCATCGCCCCAGGAGGCTTCTGGAACATATGACTTGGACTGCCATCCCCTCCCAATGGTCCGACGACTGGTGGAATTCTTTTATACCGGTAACTACACTGAAGAGCTTGCGGAAGAGGAGGCGGAAGAGGAGGCGGAAGAGGAGGCGGAAGAGGAGGCGGAAGAGGATGCGGAAGAGGATGTGGAAGAGGATGTGGAAGAGGATGCGGGTGAAGATGCCATTCCCGAGTTGTCAGTTCACGTGGCAATGTTTGCACTGGCAGACAAGTACGACATTCGGGATCTATCCACCCTGTCAGCAAAAAAATACTCGAAGAGCTTGGCAAACAACCCCGATGTTTCCGCTTTTCTTCTCTCAATATCTGAAATCTACAACACTACACCAGACTCTTCAAGAGAGCTTCGGGATGTTGCCTTGGCCTTTGCTCGACAGAAGCTTTCCGGGTTTCTTACCTCGTCAAATGCCAAAGAAACCTTTGATGAGATCATCACCGACACCCCCGAGTTTGCCAAAGACCTTCTGTATTCTTTGATTCCGAATCCACTAATGGGCCATTGTTCTCATTGTGGCCGTGATAAACTAGTTCCAGTTGAACCTCTTCAATGTCGGTGCAAGGCGTGCGGCAAAGGCGGCGCGAGGATAAACAGAACGGTTGCAAATGCAAGGGTAGAGGACTCATTTGCTGGTACGAGTTTCTGATTTGGTATTAGACGGCATAGTTGGAAAAATACTGCAAGAGACTTGTCTGGCTGAGTAAACGCTATTCGACTTTAAATTGGAGTCCCTGTGTTTTGCTGGCTATTAACAAGGACAAGCGTCCGTGACAGTGTCCTCTGATTGACCTGAATGATTAGGAACAAGCCATACTGATTAAACATCCAGAACTGCCTGTCCAAGCCTTTTCATCTGTCGTTTCGCAATCTCATCCACTGTCTTCCCTTGTTTGTTCATTCAACACTTTTGTGAGCAGGCCCTTTTTCTCACGGCAAAACGCTTACTGTCAGAGTCACGACCGCCCTTGGCTAAGAAGATAGGAAAGGGCACAAAAGACTGCAGTCGTAAGGGTTGAGTGAATCAACTCGATCACCTTTGTAATTGACATGAGATCAATGAATCGTCTTAACTCGGCATCAGCCTTCATATCAGAAAACATGTGTTTCAAATCTCGGACTTCTCTTATATAGGAGGCACGAGCTAAAGATAATTACATGCAACACGAACTCAAGGAGAATAATAGTTCCCCGATCAGCATTTCGTAAAGTTAGGCCTAGGCCCCAACCAACAGTCAGTCTGGACGGACGGGATTCCAAGCCTCAATTCAACAGCTTTACTCCACCTAGATTCATAGACTTCATTTCCTTCTGCAGATATTCCACTGCGCGACGCAAGGTTTCCTTCCCTCCATAGCAAGCACCGCTCTCAACATGCTGTGCCAAACCGCTGATTGTTGAGAAGTGCTTCAGAGGCTTCTTCTGACCGGTATTTTTCATGAGGGCAAGCGGGCAATGGAACGAGATTTCATCAGGTGTTTTCTGGAGCAAGGACAGGGATGTCTTTGTGTGAACCTCCGATGCCAAGTGTTGTTGAAGTGCGCCGGGCGCGAATGTGCGGGTACGGGATGGAGGACAGAAAGGGCATCGCTTGCGACCGGCTGTATCACTGAGTCGCGAGCTAAACACGGTACTGGGGTTTGCGCCAACTAAAGCATTTGAATCGGAGCTGCTTAGTGGTGTGTGAATGCCGGACGGATAGGAGCCGGAGAACTCAGCCGAGGTGGGTGTGAGCAATGGACTCCTCGTTGGCGATGTTGAAGTTTCAGACACACCATCTTCCAGGAGCCACTTTGTCGAAGCCCGAGTTGTTATGATCCCTTTCACATCGTTTTTGATAACAGCTGCATTCACTTGAGCCTTTGTGATTTGCGATGGACATCTGCCACTCTCCAGATGATGCAACTGAGCCGAGGGGCAGTTAAAATGTTTGTTGCATCAGATGCTGCTCAAGTGAAGTCGTGGTCGTGAAAGTCCTCGCGCACTTCCCGCATTTCACCCGCTGATGGTCGACATTTTGCTGTTGGGGAGGGTTTCCACCCTTCCGTTTAGCGGCTTTTCTCGGTCGATGGACTGTGTTATACAGGAGATGCTCTCTGAGACCGTGCTCTGTCTTGAAATCACGCCTGCAGTCGCAGCAGCGAAATTGCGTGATGAGGGATGGCATCGTGGTTACATTGGTGAACATTGACTTTGCAACAAGGAAAAGAAGTAGTAAGATGACAAGACTGAGAAGAAGAAGGCAGCTGAAAGTCATAAGTCGGAATGCGGGGTTGGAAACATGGATACGACATGATGATATAGATGGCGTTTAGGTTATGATGCATGTGGCGAACCAATCTTGACGATTCCTACACACTGGACTCTATCGTCTATGAATTTATTTGCAGCATTCACAGAAGAGTAGGGACCAATGCCTGTGTCTATCCAAGAACGAATACCAGATAAATTAAACCCGACCCTAGTCTGTCATCCGGCCACCACACTAACAAGCTCTATTATTGTCTCTCCTTCATTCCCTCCTACTACTGTTCTTTGAGCGTATTGATTCCCCTTATCCAAAAGTATGTGGGGGCTGATAGGGACGGTATTGACTGTATGTTGAGTTGGGGTTTTCCGGGGGCTGTCTTGGTCCGTTTGATTGTAGCACTGGCTGTGACATATAGGGACCCTGGCCCTGATATGGTGAGCCTGGTATGTAGGGAATAAACTGCCTCTGTTGCTGTTGCGGCTGCTGCGGCTGCTGATGCGGAGGAGGAGGCAGTGAGAAGGGCCTGGTCTCGTCTACAAGCTGACCTCTTGGTTGATCCGTACGCTCTGGTGCCTTGGCATCAGCCGAGACATCTCCATCAAACAACGACCTCGGACGTGGCGCGGGCTTCCTCCTGATCGGGGCCCGCACCAAACCAGGTAAGCTCATGTCGTTTAGAGATACTGCACCATCTTGCGCCCAAGACGTCGGTGTCTCAGCCAGTCTTGGCGTCTCTTCCCTGGGTATCTGCGCAGCTTCGGCGCCGTACATCGGACTAGGTCTTTCGTCGCGCTCAGGGTTGGAAGGCGGCGTAGGATTGTACGGAAGCCATGAAGTCGCGGCTGTGACGTCTGTTGTAATAGCGTCCATATTTTGTGGGAGCTCGTGCACGCCTTTGTCAATATGCTCCGTAGGACTGTCGATTCTTGAGGGGTTCTCCTCAAGCTCTGCCGGACCTTGAGAAGCCTCACCAACGTTCGGATCATCATACTCAAGCCCCTGTTTGCGGTTTTCGACGTTTCTCACTACGGCCGCAACAGCTGCGTCGCCCGATTCAATCGCAACTCTCAAAGCTTCCAAGATGACAGACACGTGCCGAACGAGAATTTCCACGCATTGGCCGTTCTGCATCTCCAAGGCCTGCTCCAGCGCGTTCTTGTTGTCCTTGTTCTTGAGTAGGACGTCTGCCCCCTGGTCGAGCAAGAACTGGACAGACCCGGGGTCACCAGCATATGCAGCCACTATGAGCGCGGTATCGCCATCCGTGTTAGCCAGGTTGATATCCGCACCCGCATTAAGAATCAAGCTCAAAGATGATTGCGGGAGACACATGGCCGCATTGACCAGAGGAGTCGACGTATCCGGGCCTCCAAAAACATCAACCTTGGCCTTCGCCCTTATGAGGCGTTCCAGGATGAATTCCTCGCCCTTGCGTGCTGCGGCAATGACGGGACAGGAAAGTTCGCCGCCTCCGAGGTTGGGATCCGCGCCGTGCTCAAGAAGAGCCTCGACGATATCGAGATTGCCGGCTTCAACCGCGGCTTGCAGAGCCGTCCCCTGGGACATACCCTCGTGCGTGGTGCAAGCATTGACGTCGGCACCACGGGCCAACAGTAGATCTACGATCTCTCTGTGACCCTCAGCCGCAGCCGTTTGTAGAGCCCAGCCATCTGGAGAGTTGATGTTGGCGCCGGCGTCCAGGAGCATGGTGACAATGCGCATTGTCCCATCGTACGCGGCTGCTGTCAACGCATTTCCATACCTAACGTAATAACCTGTGTCAACAAAAGTCAAGTGCTTGAGCCGTGCTAGAAGAGGGACTTACCTCTTACCAGTTGCATCAGCACTGGCCCCAAACCGCAGCAACCGCTGGACCGTCTCCGCATTCTCAAAGTCCGTGGCCTCATACAAAGACTCGTCCAGCTTCGACGGGGAGATGTTCCCCCCGGCGTATTCCCACATGGCTTCCAGAATCTGGATCTCCTGCTCGCCATCCTGACCCTGAGCGGCGTACAAAAACGCGCTCTCGCAATCGAGCTCGGAACTCTCGTTCAGTAGCATTGTGACAATTTCCCAGTTGTCTTCAAAGGCCGCGCTCTCCAGAGCCTCCTGGATAGCTTCGTCGGTATGCGTGCAAGACGTCAAGAGCCGCTTGAAAACTTCGACGCGACCGCCCTCGGCAGCTTTGATGAGAGCCGTGTCAAACTCCTTCGGCGGTAGCTTGTCGGCGTAGTTTTCCATCAGAAACTCAAACATCTCAAGGTCTGAGCGTAATGCTGCTAGAGCCAAGGGTGACTGGATGACTTCATCCTCGTCTTCCTCGTCGTCTTGATTGCTTTCATCCCCGTCGTCCTCTTCGTCCTCTTCGTCATCTTCGCCATCCTCGCCACCCTCGTCGCCCTCGTTGCTTCCATCTCCACCCTCTTCCTCGTCGTCTTCGTTGCTAGCGAGCGAAACATTCTTTTCGACCAAAAGCTTGACCGCCTCACGGTTTCCAGATTCAATCGCCGCGTTTATCACCGGACCATAGGTTCCGCAACGAGCGTTTGGGTCAGCCCCCCTCTCTAAAAGCTTGGCCATGACTTGGACGTTGCCCTCCGCAGCCGCCATGTGCAAGGGAGTGATGTGGTAATCCTCAATTCCGTCGTCTATTGGTGAGTCCTTATTCAAGAGTTCTTCAACGATGTCAAGCCGTCCGAACGCGGCTGCGAAGTGGAGCTAGTAGAATTCATGTCAGTGTGAAGTTCTCGCATATCCCGTCATTAAAAGTTTTGCTCCATCACTCACAGGTATGTATGAGCTCGAATCCCGCATCTTCTTTTCCTCTTCGTAACCATTCCTCAGCAAGGCGACTACCAGCTGCTTGAACCCAACTGCGGCAGCGACGTGGAGACCGGTGAGCTCCTTACGTTCGTACTCCTTGAAGGAGCCGGTAAGTCGAGTGTGTTCTGTTAGCCAGCGGCGCCGAATTATCGAGTCTTTCCTCCAGAAACCCTCTTCGAGACTAAAGTCCTCGGCAATCTCAACCGTGGCTTTTTCAGCATGGTATAACCAGTGCATGACTGCGTAGGGCAAGGCTTTGTCTCTGAGAAGTTCGGCTTCGGGATCTTCGTCTTCCTCCTCCTCTTCCCCCTCATCCTCATCCTCATCACCACTCCAGTCGCCCGAGGAGACGGAAGAATTGCCATCCTCCTCTCCTTCATCATCGTCTCCTTCTCCCTCGTCTTGGCTGCTAGCTCCACTCTCGCTTTGATGTGAAGTCGTCTCTGGTTGCTGGTCATTACCCTCCGGATTCTCGTTCTGTTCATTGTCCTGCTCATCATCCTTTGTCTCGGTGACGGGGAAGTCGAGAGTCTCCATGACGTGTGTAAACGCCCGAAACGCTAGCATACCATGCTGCAACCTCGTGTCCTCGTCTGAAAGTCCCAGCAACTTGTGTGAGTTCTCGAGAAGGTGTGCCTTCACGACATCCTCAATAAAGCAAATCTTGGTTTCCGACTTGCTGGTCCTCTCCACCTTTAGTAACGGCCTACAATTCTCCACCAAATTGCGAAGCTCTATCCTCTGTTCTTCGGTTGAGTATAGTCCGGCGAGAAGCCCGAGTTCCTCTTCCGTCGGATCCTCGTACGTCAGGATGAGAACTCTGAGCATCTCCTTGATCTCGGCGACCTTGCCCTTGTTCTGTGCAAAGACTTGCGCCCAAGCAGACTCAAGCAGGGCATCAAGCTCCTGCGGCATAGCCTCCAAAAGTAGTCGAACTTGAAGGTCGTTCTTATTCTGGGGGAGTTCGTCGAGCTGGACACATGTAATGTCAATCCACTGTGTGTTCTGGGCCCTCCTACCGATAAGACTGCTGGCAAAGTACGCAAGCGCCTTGCTGTACTTCTTTTCCGGAACAAGAACCGAAACCTTCTTTTGAGCGTGCATCCGTAGTTCAAACTGCACCTGGTCCCTGTATCTGTCGTCTTCCAGGTCAATGAGGCGCACTGAATTGCCCTTGAGTGCTTCCCCGATAGCGTATGACTCTCCACTTGTAATTAGCCATTTGACTGCGGCAGGTCTCCCACTCTGCTCCAGGCTATCGATTTCAAGCTTGAGCAGCCTCATCAAAGTACCTGTGGAACTGACGTCTTGTGGGAGCACCTGGAGATTGTTCACGACGAAGTATACTAGGCTTTCACCCAATTCCTCGTCTGCAAGCATGTCTTGAAGAACTTGCCATAGGTTTTCCACCGTCAACTGAGGCGATCCTCTTGATTCCTCTCTCCCTTTCTTCCTAAGCAGAAATCTGCCATGCGATGCTAAAGTTTCCTTCTGGCTGATAAGCTGTTGAATGAGCGACTTGAGCAGTTCCTCGGCCGTGCCGTAATCCAGGGTGCCGTCGCAAAAGAAATAGGCTAGGACGACGTCGGCCGACGCGTTATCACCCTCGGTCATACGCTCAATCTCTTGAAGTGCTGCTAGCGATGCACTCGTCTTTCCTCTGCCATCCGGGCCCCGAATCCACATACAGTCCCCCTTCTTGATGGACGATGCTTTTTGGGTGCCCCCAATCTTGCCACGCCACTCGATAAACTGCGGCTCTCCGGGAATCCACGACGAAGCCGTGGTCGTTTGGCTGACAGCCTTCCGCTTGCGGCTCACCTGCGAAGCATCCAGCGCCTCCATGACGTTCGTCACCATGGCCCTGTCAATGTTCCGGGTTGCCTGACGTCGGTTCTTGACCACCAGATTGGCCCCGTGAATGAGTTTCTTCAGTGGGCTACGGACCAGGGAGTACCTCTCGTCTTTGAAACTTTCGAATTTGACCAAATCTCTGTGATTGCAGGCCAAACCCATCGGTTCCATCAGGCCACCCAAGATGGCCGATTCTTTCGTTACGAACTGGGCAAGCTTCTTGGGGAGGGGGATTTGAAGAGCCTTGATAAATGCCGGGACGCCGGAAAGATCGTTCATGTTTGTCGGTTGCTCCTCGTAAAACCCGCATAATCCGATCTTTGGACTTAGCTTGGTTGCCACCCTGATGAACTCGTCTCTCAGCTCGTTGAGTCCATCGTCGCCAGGCTTCATCAAGTCAAGAAGCTTCGAATTGACAGCTTGGTCGAACCTCTGGCCAACGTAAGAAACCATAGCCGCGACTGAGGCGGCTTCTGCCCCGTGGAACGGCGTGCCAAAAACGGCACAGCCAGCAATTTCCTCGAACATGTGAGGGAAAAGGTCCTGGCGGGACTCTGCAATGCAAACAGCCTGGCATCTTTGTTAGACGTGCGTTTCGGTTCAGAGCTTGCAACCAACCTTGGCGATAACAAGACCTCCCATACTGTGCCCAATGAAGACGATTGGTCTTGATGAGCCTGATTCCTGTCAAGAAAGAACATGGTTAGATGCTGCGACAGACTCGTCCCACTGGTTGTAGCTGCAAACCTCTCTCTTCATACGCAGACCGTGCAACAGTGTTAGCGCAATATTGCTGATGAATTGCTTGACTTTGAGCGGCCCCGTCCACGCCGATTCATACATGTACAGCAGCACTCTTGCTGATGGGAAATCTCGCACAACTCCATCGTTGTCCGTGGCCCAATTGAATCCAGTTTTTGTCGACTTCCAGCTTTCCTCGGGATGAGCGCCAAGACCGGGAACGAAGACAATACTGCCAAACCATGTAAGCTCGTTGCCCAGACCATGATAGCTGTGGATGATTGCCTACTCGAGATCCGTTGACCTGGTGGAGTCTGGCTCAGGATGGAGCTGTTTGACCCCCTGCTGAACGGCATCATAGCCCTTCTTCGTCCTGGGGAGAGGAGCGCCGCCCGGGGCACGCTGTGTGCCCGACCTACGAAGCGACATGTTGCAGAGCAATGTTTCTTGATGGCATCACCAGCGATACAAAGGAACGTATTCGTTCTTGTCCGGAAAAGAATTCAATCAGCTTATTTTCCGACGACGCTAATCCCTAGACCGCCCCTGAATACTTGGCCCCCAAGATTAGGACGTCAGGGATTCTTCCGCCTAGTACCAAAATGGTGTCGATCGCTCCGCCAACACGAAAGAGGGTGGCGCTTACGAGATGAGAGGAATGCATTATTGGCTAGACTCCATTGAGGTTTCTGCACCCGACCGGTCAGGCTTCGAGCTTACGTTGCACTCATTTGGGCCAGGGTCATCGTCAGCCGCAGCGGCCCGTAATATAAATGATCATCTCTAGCCAAAGCTTATCAACCGGACCGGTCCTTGGCTGAACCCTAATTTCGAATCCGGCGCAGATTTCGTGCCCTCCTTGTTTCTGTTTCATCGCCAATGGGTTCATGGTGAAGAACTTCTTCCATCATTCGGCCTCTTTGCATTTCTTACACTTTTTATCCACACGCTTGAGTCTGTTGTTCAAGGCTTGACGCCAGTCTTCTCCCATGCCCGACGCATCTCCCCCTTTCAGAGTCCGGATTTTAGGGGAAGACGACCAGTCAAGCCCGAAAGCAGCGGATTTCACGCGTTTGCTGCCAGCCACCAGCCGCACGGGTGAAGACCACGTCGTGGTACCGCATGATATTGCCGAGTTTTTGCAAAAAGAACTGTCCGTTCACAAACTAAACGATGTACACGACTGGCTCTGGCTATGCGGACGGCCATCGCCGCCACGGCCGCTCCACCACCAGCGCCTCCTCTCGCGAGAGGTAGCCATCAGCGAAAATCCAGAGCTGCATCTGGTCTGGTGGAGGAACCGCATCTTCCTCAAACCATTGCCGGCCTATCTCCTCGATCCAGAATTTTGGGAGACCCATATTAGCAGCACTGCAGACTCGGAAGACCTCAAGGGACCGTGTCAAAATCTAGACGCGTGTGCGAGGGGCTTTCTCTTTTCTTACGCCGCTCTTATCGCCTACGAGAGCGACTTTCGCATTGCGAAAGAAGCTGGGCTCCTACCAGGATCCGTGACATGGGATGGATGGAAGCTTTTCACAGCCGAGATTTTGGAAGGCCACCGCTACGATCACATCAACCCCCGATACTGGTACGGTGAGCTGCGACTGAGTCGTCTGAACAAAGTATACGGTTTCCGCAAGGGCGCCGTGATACGAGGGTATTCCAGGGTGGCTTCTCATTATTTGTACGGAGACCTGCTTCGCGACAATTTTGCTGTGCTCGCAGGTATTCTGGGTTATGTGGTTATTGCCCTCACTGCTATGCAGGTTGGGCTGGGTGTTGACACGTTAAAAGACAACCAGGCATTCCAGAACACCAGCTACGGATTTACGGTGTTTTCTTTGATCGCACCCCTGGCGGGCGTTGTGTTAATATTCGTGTTGGTGCTGCTCATGTTTGTGAGTAACTGGATGGCCACAAAGGCGTATGAAAGGAAAAGATTTTACTGGATGGGAATAGAGCCTTTTCGCCGTCAAAAAGAGCATGCATGAATAGATGTTATGTGCCATGTTTAATTTTCTGTTTCGGATTTTTCCTCCACTGGATCCATGTTTAATAGGCTTCCTTTAACTTGTGTCTCTATGCTCAAAGATAGGCCGCACCCAATCGCAAAACTCAATTAACTTAGGAAGAGGAACAATTGACAGAGTTACATGATCAACTGATAACAGCTGTTTTTACTTTGCGTTATCTCTTCCGCTAGTGGATTATTTATCTTGTTGCGTGTTGTTTTACTGGGTAATTTCTTTCTACTGCATGCGCACCTCGATAGGATCAACATGCATCGCTAAAAATAGGTGTGTGCGTCCACACCCGTCCCGCATATATTAATAAGTATACGAAAATAGATAGAATGATCACCAGATGTGACGTTGTGCTGCATGATAAGTATCACCATGGGAACTCGCATCACCACCCAAGATAAGAGAGCTCAGCTGCATCTTCAAAGTAACATCTTTCTCTTTGCTCTGAATCCTATAGGCAACTCAGTTGCGTCTTTCGCTTATTCCCAGGCACAGTATCCCAAAAGCTCATTCCCTCCTATCAATATGTTACCCACATCCCACTGTTAGGCTAGCCAAGCCCAGGTCTGTACCATCGGAAGGCGATTGATGTGGCACAACCCGATTCACAACCTTGTTTTATGAGCCGTACAAAAACACCTTTAAATCAACCACGTTCATTTTGCGTGGTGCATCCGCAGGCAAGAGCAGTCGGTAAATCTCTGAAATTTTCTTAATGTCCTTCTATTGCTATTGCTTTAGGTAAACTTTATCACTTTCTTTCTCTTATTATTAGCTGAATACACTCTAGTCAGGTAGCTTTAAGCCTGTCAAGTTATTATATACAATCATATTTTACTTAGTAAAAAATGAAACTTAATACCTCAACCTATAACTAGGCGGTTGAGAAAACCTACACTTGCCTATACATTGCTGCTTTCTTGCAATATATGATAGTTGATATCAAATGGAACCAAAAGAGCATAGTCCATACACAGACCATAGTACCAATAGCCGCAAATACTAACCCAATAGAACATAAAGACATGCTATACGAAAACCGCTCGAAACCAGGGCTTTGGTTGAATCTATCTGTAGCCAGTGCTACCTGCATAGCTGATAAGATAACGCTGATATAGACAAAGGCACCCAAGATCCAGCTAAAGTTGCGCGCAAAAAAGTTCGTGAAGTGCGTAGACTCTGGCATATATCCATATACTAGATTGTGCATTGAAAACCCGGCGAGACCAAGCCGGCGCATGTGGTCGAGGCGCGACACGCGCAGTTCGCCATATGTGTAGCGGCGATCAACTTGTTGGAGTGTGCGGGTGTTGATACGCGTACAAACATCCCGCATAAAAGTGATCCATGTGTTCCAGTCAAGGTCGACAGGTACCAAGCCTGTCTCTGTTGCAATACGGAGGTCGCTCTTGTAGCTAACGAGCCAGGAGTAAGATAGCAGCAGGCCGCAAGCGCTTCCGTGAAGCGCTCTGTTATGGCATAAATATTGAATCCAGAAATCGTAGTCAAGTAGATACTCAGGTATCGGTTTAACATATATGCGGTCGTCATGCCACAATAAATGCTCATCGGGGGATTCTGTAAGGGCAATCGTGCGTCGGAGCAATCTATGTCGATGCAGTGGACGGGCTGGTCGTGGAAGTCCGGCAAACCAGAGATACCGATGCAGCTCGTCTAACTTGAGGGCTTGAAGATCAGTCCTAAGGTAGTCTTGCGTGTTTTCTTTCGGATCTAGCAACTGATTTTTGTCTCGGAAGCGATGTGGGAGGGTGGTGCTGGTTATCGATCGAAGGGATTTGTCTTTCGAGAAAGGAGGGGATAGCTCGTAATCCTAGTGATGAAAAACTGCTTGTTATCGACTATCGCTGTAGAGGAAGAGCCTCAATATTTATACGTACTGTGATATTTGCACGCATTTTCTAGTGGTAGAATCGGCAAATGTTCGATCCAACAAGATGCCTCCGGAGGGGGAGCTAAATATCTGGCTACGAGGTGGCTGTAAGGAGGGTGTACAATGAGATATCACCGAAGCTTCTTCGCCACTACGGGATGGCCCGATCCGAGAGAGGGGTGAAGTAGGTAGACTTACCACCTGTAGCTGTCAATCATTTCGGCCACAACGTCAGTAGCGTAAGCATACCGAGAGATCCGCGTCGGAACTCTCGAATCAATGGCCGATGGGAGTTGGGGCGCCGCCGACATTAGGCCGTTCATCCGTCAGCTTCACCCACTGGCTTGCCAACGAGAACAAATCATATGTGTCGATCAATGCAACCGCCTCACCGAACGCAGATAAGCAGCATTCTATTGGTTACATGCGTCGATTGATGCACCCTCCTTACTAAACATAGATAAGCGGCTTTCTATTGTATGGGTGGATCAATGCACTCACCTCACCTCACGCAGATGAGCCGCATTCTATTGGTTGCACCAGCGTTCACATGCATTGGAAGTGATGAACTTTCAAGCGACGTGCAGGAGTGCCGTTGGGCCATAGCTACATTGCGTGATTATTGCCCTACGACGTCCTTCGGCACACCCCCTCAAAGACTTTGCTTTATCTTTCGACCATATTTCATCCTGCAAATTCTCTTTCTCGCCTCTGGCTTTCCAAACACCTGATTTCATATACCGACCCTGTGCTCCCGGATTTGCCAACATGACTCTGTTGGAGTTACTACTAACGGTCTTTTGCGGAGTCTTAGTTATCTGGATTGTCGCATCGTCGAAACAGCGGGCATCGCAAGAAAAGATCTCAAAAAAGCAACAACAAGAGGAGATATTGAGAAATCGTATCTCGCCGTCAAAACAGACACCACCATGTGAGTCGAATCTCCCATAGTGCTGGTCTGAAACGCATGTTAGGTCTTGTATTGATTACGCGGTCGGAGATAGCAACGGTCCCGGAAAAGGATAGCAACCCTAAAGTCTATCGAGTCCGAGGGTCCTTCTCACATTCTCAACTACCCGCCGTACTGGAAGCATGCCTTGGAGCTGACTACGATCCTTGCATTAAGTCTTTCGCCCCCCAGGCTAATGAGAACGTGAATATTGCGACTGTAACGTTCAACAGAACCCCAGATCAGCTCAAAGACTCAAACCACAAGGCATTCTCTGGACAGAATATTACTTTTGACACTCATTTTCATGACCTCAGCGTGCTTTTTTGTCCAGAAGCAGCTCAACATCAACTAGAGTAAGTTGTAGATATTCAGGTTTGCGAAGACACACTAATATGTCAGTAGCATCATAGCCGTCTGTGGATTGGGTGGGCACGCTTTTGGTTCCTTCAAGGAGCGAAACAGCACGCATATGTGGCTTTGTGACTCACTTAAGAACGATTTCAAAAACGCTCGAATCCTCATATATGGCTATGATGCAAGTATCCTCAACAGCACTTCTTTCCAGACCTTAGACGACCTTGGTAGCTCCCTAAGGATTCTCATTGAAGGTATCAAGTCTCCTTCTAGCGGACTACACGAGAAGCCCATAATATTTATCGCACATAGTCTAGGAGGACTAGTTGTCAAGCAGGTATGTAAGTCTTTGAAAAAGGCGTAATACATGCTAATGGTTGTAGGCTTTGATCCAGAGTGCAATCGCGAATGGGAAATTATGTGTCCGTACACGAGGCGCACTTTTCTTTGGGGTGCCAAATCGAGGCATGGACATATCATCCTCAATCCCCATGGCTGAAGGTCAGCCAAATGAGCCATTTCTGCATAATCTGCGACAAGAATCCGAGGTTTTACGAATGCAGAGCAGGGAGTTTCCTAGGCTTTTTCAGTCACGCGAAACACAAATTTTCTGTTTTTATGAGACCAAAACCTCGCCTACGGCCAAGAAAGGTGCGGATGACAAGTGGCGGATGGACGGCGTCCATGCTATCCTTGTCGGCAGTACCTCAGCGACACACTGTCGCCATTGGGAAAATGAAGCACACCACGTGCTTGGCCTTAATCGAGACCATTCTGGACTTGTAAAGTTCGAATTGGGAGATCCGGACTACAACAAAGTCCGACTTGTTCTAGAAACAATTGTCGAAAAACAGTACAAGCTCTCCAAACCAAAGCCAGTAGTCCCTGAAGCAGAACAGAAACTAACCGATCAATGTCTACAAGTTCTCGGGCTCACGAATCCGATCGATACAATGCAGCGAATCGAGGACACAAAAGACGGTCTTCTGCTAGAATGCAGCGAGTGGATTAAAAGTGATCCGCAACTCAAAGAGTGGATGAACGACCCGGAACATCGACTGCTATGGTTAAGCGGCGATCCAGGGAAGGGCAAGACAATGTTGATGATTGCGCTCGTACGGGAATTACGAGAGTCACACACTGGAACCCATGTTCTTACCTACTTTTTCTGTCAGAACACCGATCCCAAGCTGAACACTGCTCTTGCGGTCATCCGCGGTCTTTTATGGCTGCTAGTTCACGAGAATCCCACACTCGGCCGTTACCTTCACAAAGAGTACGAACAGCGAAAAGATTTTGCTGACGGTCATGACGGCTTTACCTGCCTATGCCGCATTATGTCTGAATTGTTGCAAGATGCCGCGCTTCCTACAGTATACATTCTTATCGATGCCTTAGATGAGTGCAACGAAGGACGCGGTGACCTGCTCAAATTTATTGTCAAGGACGTTTCCTCTGCACAATCCAAGGCGAAATGGCTTGTTTCAAGTCGCAATCATCTGGATATCGAGAAGGATTTCGGGTTACACCAACACATTATGCTTAGCCTGGAACTCAACGCCACGCACATCGCCAAGGCGGTTGGATTCTTTATCGATCACAAAATCGACTATCTCGCAAAGAGACATCGCTACCAAGATAAGCACCGGGAACTTGTCCGGGGGCACTTGACGACCAACGCTAACTCAACGTTTTTGTGGGTGGCCTTGGCTTGTCAACACCTCGACGGTGTCACCGCGATGTGGAAATTACCTAAAGAGCTTGAAAAATTGCCAGCCGGTTTATCACCTCTTTACCGCCGCATGTTGGATCAGCTTCTGGAGGGGGAAGATTGTGTATTAACGACGGCAATCATCAAAATTGTTACACTTGCCAAGCGCCCGCTTCTGACCGAAGAACTTTTTCCTATTTTAGCTGAAGAAGTACCGGATTGTCCTCAAGAGCTTCTCGAAGGCCTGTTGGAGGATAATAATGAGGATCTCTTGAACTTAATCAAGGGATGCGGCTCCTTCATTACGGTCCAAGGCAACACAATTTATCTGATTCATCAATCCGTCGAAGACTATCTTGTTCGCGGAGATGGGCAGAAAATATTTAGCCTTCCCATCAACGAGGAGCACTACAAAATTGCCGACCATTCATTGACAGTGCTGTCAAAGGAGCTGATCCAGGACATGCACGCTAGGCTCGGTCCCCGTGGATTAACTGGCAGTTATCACTGGCCTTTGAAAAGTCTTGGCTATATTTCTTGCTTCTGGGTTGACCATCTCGTTGAACATCACAAACCTGGCGTTATTCCCCAAAAAGAAGACTTGCTCTGTGATAAGGGGAAAGTCTACGAGTTTATCTATAAGCACTTCCTCAGCTGGGTAGAACTACTTTGCCTCATGGGTCAGCTACAAGCTAGCCCTGCCTTACTCGGACGTCTAGAGTCAGTAGCAAAGGTTGATATTTAAAAAATCAAATGTCCGATTATCTGCTAACAGAAACACAGAAATCTGCTAGCGATAGCCTCTACTCATTGATCCACGACGCGGCTCGATTTATCGCGCAATCATATCTTGCAATTGAGCAGGACCCTTTGCAGATATACAATTTTGGATTGACCTTCGCGCCGGGAGAAAGCCTTGTTCGGCAAGCCTTCTTGGATCAAACCCCGTGCTGGGTTTCCTTATCCCCATGGATTGGCGGGAACTGGAGTCCACTACAACACACGCTCGATGGCCATACAGATATGATTTGGTCAGTAGCGTTCAGTCCGGACGGTCAGCAGCTAGCATCGGCTTCAAGCGACCGCACGGCGCGGCTCTGGAATACCGTAACTGGCAAGATTTTGCGGACACTCGAAGGCCATACCGACAGCATCTATTCAGTAGTGTTTAGCCCAGACGGTCGGAAACTAGCAACAGCATCATATGATACTACAGTGCGGCTCTGGAATGCCATAAACGGTGACCACTTATGGACGCTTCAAGGACATATAGGAAGTGTCTGGGAAACAGCTTTTAGCCGGGATGGAAGGCAATTAGCGTCTTGTTCAGACGATCGCACGCCACGACTCTGGGACACTACAACAGGCAAGCTCCTACGGACGTTCGATGGCCATACAGACTCAGTTCGGTCAATGACGCTCAGTCTAGATGGTAAAACGTTAATAACAGGGTCAGAAGACACGACCGTACGGCTATGGAATATCGAAACAACGGAGCCCTCACGGGTGCTCTATAGTCATACAGGCCCGGTTTACTCAGTAGTGTTAAGTCCGGATGGTAGACAGCTTGCATCAACTTCCCAAGACTGCGCGATAGGGCTTTGGGACATTTCAACAGACAAACTCTCACGACTCGAAGGCCATGACGACTCGGTGCTTAAGGTCACATTCAGTCCTGATAGTCAGCATTTAGCGTCAATTTCCAAAGACAAAACGATACGGCTTTGGAAAACCGCAACAGGCAAACTTTTAAGGACCTTTGAAGGCCAATGGGAACTTTTCAGTCCTATAGCCTTTAGTCCAGACGGTCGGCAGCTTGCATCAGGGTCTACAAAAAATACCTTACAACTATGGGACGTGACGACCGGTGAGGCTCTACAAACAATCCCCTGTCCCCGCGGCTGGGTTGAGTGTCTAGTCTTTAGTCCGGATGGTCGGCATTTAGCGGTAGACGGGCTCGGTGCCACTATACAACTTTGGGATATCGCGAATGTCAAGGACTCGCAATTACTTCAAAGACACAAAACCCCAGTTTCCTTAATAACGTTCAGTCCAAACGGTCAATATTTAGCGTCAGGCTCGAGAAATAATACGGTACGACTTTGGGATGCTGCAACACGCAAGCCTTTACAAACGTTCAAAGGCCATATGAACTCGGTCAGATCAATCGCGTTTAGTTCCGATGGTCGGCTGCTGGCGTCAGGATCAGATGATTTTTCGGTACGTCTCTGGAGTACTGCGAGTAATAAGAGCGTACAGATATTCGGGGGTTGGGGAAGTTATCTTGACACAGTGGCGTTAAGTCCCGACTTTCGGCAGCTAGCGTCAGGGTCAAACAATCGTATGATCCGCCTTTGGGATATCGCAACGGGCAAGGTTTTTCGGACGCTCGAAGGCCATACTCACTGGGTCCTTAAAGTCGAATTTAGTCCGGATAGTCAACATTTAGCATCAGGCTCAGCAGATAGCACGCTACGACTTTGGGATGCTACTACAGGCAAGCCTTTACGAACGCTCGAAGGCCATACCTCCAGGGTAAACTCAATTGTGTTTAGTTCCGACGGTCGGCTACTAGCGTCAGGATCCAATAAGGAAATACTGCTTTGGGACACGACAAAAGACCATAGTTTGCGGAACAGGCTGGAGTGCCACAACAGCTGGAATAACCCGATAACCTTTAGTCCGAACGGTCGGCAGATTGTGTCATATTTCCAAGATGATACGATACGGCTTTGGGATACTGCAACAGGTGTTGTCTTACAGGCGTTCCTATCACCTGTAAAGTATGGAACTTCTCTAACTTTTAGTCCGAACGGTCGGCACCTAGCCGTGTGTTCTCACAGGAGTTCTGGTGGAGATCCCGGACGGCTTTGGGATATCGCAACAGGCGAGTCTTTACAGACGCTCGAGGGCTATGAAACCTGGGTCGGCCCAATAGCCTACAGCCCGGATGGCCGGTATTTAGCGTCGGGTTCAAACGACTATAAAGTACGGCTTTATGATGCCATAACGGGCAATGTTCTACGGAGGCTTGAAGGCCAGTTCAACAATTCTATCAAGTTATTAGCGTTCGACCCTCACGGTCAGTATCTGGCGTCAGGGTCAGATGACTGCAGAGTATGGCTTTGGGATACGACGACGGGCAAGGTTTTGGTAACACTCGAGGGTCACAAGACCCCGGTCAACTTTCTGGCCTTTAGTCCAGATGGACAACAGCTAGTATCAGCGTCAACCCGTAACATCAGGCCCGAGTACAACACCGTACGGCTCTGGGATGTCACTCACGGTGAAGTTACATGGCGGCTTGAAGGCCATTTTAAGCCGATCGAGTCAGTAGCGTTCAGTCCGGATGGCCGCCAGCTGGCTTCGGCGTCAGAGGATACCATGGTTTGGCTCTGGGATACAACGACGGGCAAGCTATTGCGTAGACTCGAGGGCCATATTAGTCGGGTCTGCTCAGTAGTGTTCAGTCCAGACGGTCGGCAACTAGCAACAGGATCAGAGGACTGCACAGTTCGACTATGGGATGTTTCAACCGGCGAGGGTTTGCGAACGCTTGAATGGCACACGAACACGATCAAAGCAGTAGCTTTTAGTCCGGACGGCCAGCAGCTGGGATCATGGTCTGATACGCACACGGTACAGCTCTGGGAAACGGCAAGTGGTAACGCTTTGCAGACGTTGGTTAAAAAAAGCTTAACCCAATTCTTGCATCTAGTGACTATGGGCAGAGGTCAGCCTGAGTTAGATTTCTCCTTTGATATAAATGACAATTG